>OX155953.1:23058149-23092149 GCA_944548615.1 Micropterix aruncella | reverse complement strand
CCCCAGTCAATATTATTATGCCCTGTGAATTTTAGCGTAAAGCGATTTAACTGGTGCGTTATTTCTCTTTGCAAAATAACAACGAGACAAGGAGTGCCCGCGGTGGCCCATTTTCTCGGCAAATAAGATCAGCTTTCTCGGGAAAAATGTATTCCGCCGACCCAATTCGTTTTGCATTTTAGCAAGCAAAATTATCCTGCTCAGAAATGAATGCCCTAAACGTAATTTATCAAGTCGGCTCCTGTTTGAGTGAGTGCCAGGAAGTAGGAATATTTTAGCTGTTTTAGTTTGGATTTTGGAGAAAGGAGGTCGAACATAAAACCCAAAAAAAATGTTCGATTCAGCTCCGACGCGCGACTGGAGTTTTATTTAAGTTAGCAAAGGGGAGATCGATCGATCAATCAATCAATTATTCAACAATCTTGAACCATCAATCAATTAATCAATCAATCATTAATCACCAATCAATCAATTATCATCAATCAATCATCATTAAACAATCATAAATACAAAAATCAGGACTATAGGTACATAATGGGAGGTGATCTGAATATTAATATTCTTGAGAATACCGATAGTCAGGTGAATGAGTATATATGCCATCTAGCTGAATACAATTTGGAATCGGCCATCAATAAGGTCACCAGATGTAACTCTTGTTTAGACCATATCTTTACATCAATCTATAAAAATGTCATAGGGATCGTCTGCGATAGTCAATTAACAGATCACTACCCAACAATCTTATCTGCCAGTTTAAGAAGTCAGTTACATAAAACAATTCCACTTAAAACCATACCCTCCTTATATAACAAGAGTCTGTCGACTGACATTGATCAGATTGAATGGAAGGACATGTACGCAATGAATGATGTGAATGTGGCTACTGACTTTTTTGTTCAAACTCTTGAGGCATTAATTAAGAAAAACACTAAAACGATAAGCATCTCCCATAATGAAAAGAAATTAAAACCATGGATTACCAATGGCTTACTTATAAGCATTAGAAAGAGGGACAAACTACATCGGAAGTTTAAATCTGATCCTGGAAATAGTCTCTTGCAACATGAGTATATCCGGTACAGAAATGTATTGAAAATAATCATTAATAGAACAAAAAATACGTACTATCAAGTTAAACTAAAGGAAGTATCATCTGATGCGAGGAAGACTTGGCAGATTGTTAAGGACATTGCTTACGGCAAAAATATTAACTCCACGGATATAAGACAATTAAAGGTCCATGGACTCACAATAACCGCCAACGATCTGAACAGACTGACTTTAGCTGTATATTTTAATGATAATGATTATTTTTCGGGAATAGGTGAAACTTTGGCTAATGGAATACTAACTGACAATAATGTCAGTGAATCGGACCTATCAGATTTATTGATAAACACAAATACAACTTTAACACGACAGTTATCCCTATCAATCGCTACTATAGATGAAATTACTAAAATAAAAATGAATATGAAATCCACTAAATCTAGAGGTACCGACTGTATTACCTCCCAGATTATAAAGGCCGACAAGAGAGTTTTAGTTATACCAATCTGTCACTTAATTAACCTAAGCCTCTCAACTGGATGTTTTCCTGCACATTTGAAACAAGCTGTTATCTGCCCAATATTCAAAGGTGGTGCCAGGGACGATTGTGGTTGCTATCGCCCAATTAGTCTTCTAAATTGCCTATCTAAAATCTTTGAAAACGTAGTCAAGCAACGTCTGTTAGCATTCTTTATTAAGGACAACGACATCCTTACGCCTGAACAGTTTGGATTCCGATCAGCTAGAGGCACCCAAGACGCGATTTCAGCCGGCACTGGAGAAATAGTTAAGGCATTAGACGATGGAGACAAATGTGTAACAGTATTCTTAGATCTGGCTAAAGCATTTGATACTGTCTCCCATCGTCTTTTGCTTACAAAACTTCAATTAATAGGCATTCACGGTACGTCTTTGCGATGGTTTGAGGATTACCTCTGTGGTAGATCTCAAGTCACTCAACTAAGGGATACGTCTAGTTCGAGATCAGGAATCAAATTTAGAGTACCTCAAGGTAGCGTGCTAGGTCCAATTCTATTCCTTATTTACATAAATAGACTATCATCGATTCCTCTGTGTAAGGGGGAAGCCATCTTGTTTGCAGATGACACTGCCCTAATTTTCAGAGACAGATCCTGGCAGGGAGTGTTTGAAAACTGTCAAATGGGTCTCAAACGGGTAAAAGAATGGCTTGACTGTAACCTTTTATCTCTAAATGTATAAAAAAACAAATATATGACGTTTTCCAAAACAAGCAAGGGAATGCAACAAACAGCTGGACTATCCCTCATAGTACACACATGTAAGGACAGTCCATCAACTACCTGTGCTTGTTCTAAACTAGACAAGGTGAGCACGTTTAAATACCTAGGCTTGACTTTGGACAATAGATTGACCTGGTCTTACCATATCTACAACACAGCGGCTAAAATTCGCAAACTCATTCATCCATTTAAACTTCTACGTAAGGTAATGTCGAAACCATTATTAAAAGTTGTCTATTACGCGCTTGCTCACAGCATTATATCATATGGGATTCATGGTTGGGGCGGTGCAGCAGTATCACACCTCGATCCACTTGTTAAAGCTCAGAAGGCGCTGTTAAGAGTTGTCAACAAAAAACCGTTGAGATACCCGTCTGAGCAATTTTTTCGTGTGTTCTCTGTTCTTGACGTACGGCAAACATTTGCTAAAACGATAATACTCTATTATCACAAACATAAAGAATTGCACCAGCAAACAACCCATAAAATTATAACACGAGCGATAACTAATAGTAACCACATAGTGCCCAAACTGAATAGTACCCATGCACAGAGACATTTTCTATACTTGGCACCGTCGTTGTTCAATAAAACTAAGCATATACCCGGCATTTATACTCAAGGTAAAAATATAAAAATAAATATAAACAAAACAGACTAACCCACTGGTTGATCACCCAGGGAAGGAAAGAAACCGAAAAACTAATTTGCTTTATTCCTATCTAACTTACCATTCCTAACACATTATTATTCACCTACCATATATTTATGATTGGCATGCTTTTTGTTCCTTATATTATTATTATCACATACCTTTTATGATTATTTGAAATTTTATTTTTTACTAAAATTTTAGTTTACTGGATTTTATTTTCACGGCATTCTTCAAAATATTTTTTTATTTAGCATTAGGCAGTACTTAATTATACGATTCTGAGCCTACCTTAGTGCGGACGTCTCGGGCGATCCAGTTAGGTTAGGTTTAATTCATTTGTAACTGATATTATGATTTTTTGTTAAATAAAGAATTTGAATTTGAATCATCATCAAGCAATGACCTGGACATAAGCACTGTTGGACATAGGCTTCCAAATACAATGTCATGACGGGCGGTCTTTAGCCATGTCCATCCATGCGACCTTGCCTATATCATCGGTCCATCTTGTGGGGGGCCGTTTCACACTTCGTCTGCCTGTTCGTGGTCACTATTCAAGAGTTTTTTTCCCCAACGATTGTCGGTTCTGCGAGCTATATGGCGTGTACATTTCCATTTCAAGTTAGTAATTTTACGAGCTATATAAGTGACCTTGGTTCTTTTGCGGATTTCCTCATTTCGGATCGTATTAAGCAGTGAAACTCCAAGCATTGCTCTCTTGATGTCTCGGTGCGCGACTTTGAGCTTGTGTATGAGGCCAATACTTACCGACCAAGTCTCAGTACCATATGTCATCACTGGCAGCACGCACTGATTATAAACATTTGTTTTAAGGCTCTGAGTTATTTGTGACTAGAATATATGGCGTAGTTTCCTGGACGCTGCCCATCCGACTTAGATTCGTCGGCAGACCTCCTTGTCGAAGTTGAGTCTGCCTAGTTGGATCGTCTGACCCAAATAAACATACTGTATCGTTTCTATGTACCGGTATGGTACATAGAAACGAGTTCATTTCTAGACCCATCTGTTGGGATACGGTATTGAGGTATCTGAGCATCGTGCCAAGGTTGTCCATCAATTCCGCCATGAAAACCACATCAATCAATCACTATCAATTAATCGTCATCAATCATCATCAATCAATCATCATCTCTGATCATCATCATTAATCAATCATCATCAATCAATCATCATCAAGCACCATCAATCAATAATCAATCAATTAATTACGTCTAAATAATGTTAATTAGATTTACTAGGGAGTCACGTGACTCCCTGTTATAAAACTGGAAAATTAGGCATTTTTGGTAAATATTTTTTTTAATCTGCGTCTCAGCTCCAACGCGCGACTGGAGTGTGATTGTCTCAGATTGCAATCGGATGATTTGATATCCGGCTTATTTCATCATTCGACAAATGTATGCTCAGTATAGGTTGGCTCGGAAGGTGGCAAATTTCATCGAAGTTATGGTCTCCTGTTGGGAATCGTTGCACTCCTTTTAATTTTCGAACTTTACTGACATTGAACGTAATGCTTTTTGTTAACGTTTGATATTACTATCCATCGAATTCTTGTACCAGGATTTTTTTTTTACATACAAATTCTCATAAATGCAATACAATTTCTCGTAAATGAAATCAATTCTTAAGGAAAAAACTCCAATAATCATAAAACACACGCCAATGTTCATGTAAAATTCTACAAACTATGTAATTTTTGTGGTGATGAAAGCAAAGCACCTAAATTAAGGGATCGATAAAAAATGCCTTATGTCTAGGGCAATTTGTTAATGGCTACATTCATTGGTGCCATAAAGAAATTTATTAAGCGAAGCGGTAAAGTTTGTCAGCAGAGATTGTAAACTTGTACAAATTGGACGGGTAACGGGTAGTAAGCGAAGGACAGGCACAACCACTGTTATGGACAGCAAGCCCTGATGTGAAAAGGGATAATTTAGCTAACCAAATTGAGAATTTATATTGTGATTGGAAATGAATTGATACAAAATTAAAAGTGAAATTTATTTTTCTAAACAAGATTTACTTTTAATCAGGGAGTTTCAGTGGCAATCTCCCGGCTCCATCTTCAGACCCTCGTCATATAAGACTTATACAAAACCATTTCCATTTATTTTATGCCATGGCACAGCCATAAAGGGATAGCGGCCTTTCGCCGGGCGCACGATTTCCTATCCGACGTGGTGATTGTCGTGTAGGAACTTCGTCCTACATATCAAGTCAACAAAAGCATTAGATTCTAGAAATCTATAATCGCAAACACACTCAATTCTACACGTGTAAACTGCCATTAAATTCCATCTAATTTCGGTAATTAATGCAGACACAGCCGGTGACTCATGTCAATTTCTTCTAATCGATTCAATCGAACACACTTATTCCCCCCACGCTGTCAACATTGCTCACGCACTACAGTATATAAGCCATACATTTGACAAATTAATTACCATCCTCTAGTGACCGTCTACCGTGCTCATACTTCGCAATCATCCTCTGGTAGTCAGCCACACCGGTCAAGCATCCTCGGTCAGTCTCCCGACAAGCATCATTCTCGAGTAGACGTTACTCATCATCCTCGGGACTTCAATCGCCGCGCCACATACCTCGAGCACACACTACACACACCGCGACTTACTATTCGAAAGCGTTACGCCTGGCAATCATCAACTACGTTCTTCAATAAAAAACTTCAGCACCAGCAAGAACGACTTTCACTACGGAGAAAACCCCTTGATGATACCACCTCCTCACTCACGAGCAATTGGAGTCCAGTTAGGGGTGGTCCCTCACAGTCGTCTGGCTACTGTCTAATGTAAAAACCCTTCCAAGAAATTAAGGCTTTTAAGCTCTGCCAAATTGCAATTCTGGTTACTGCAATTTTGCCCGCCTTTTTGCTTAAAAATAAATCTGTCTTAATAAATTTCATGTTATCTTTAAACTTCAATTAATCTTTTAATTATTTATAACTTTCAATTAACCGCATTTTTACCATAGTTCGCCAATTTAGACTTTCTTTAATCTTTTTTAATTTTACATGCTAAAATGCCTACAATTGATTTTATTCGATGGAACATAACGCTGTATTGCAGGTGTCATTATTTATTTAAATAAAATGCATATGAGGAGGATTAACAAAAGTGATACAATTCGACACTATATTATAGTGTAATTTTTCATACGTTTGGTAGGTAATCAAAGAGGTATCTGATTTTCAACTCAACACACATCAAACAAATTGATAC
Organism: Micropterix aruncella; assembly: GCA_944548615.1. Classification (NCBI taxonomy): domain Eukaryota; kingdom Metazoa; phylum Arthropoda; class Insecta; order Lepidoptera; family Micropterigidae; genus Micropterix; species Micropterix aruncella. The sequence goes on along the minus strand of OX155953.1, from coordinate 23,085,919 downwards.
AATAATGTGTGTGTGTGTGTTTCTATACTTTATTGTTAAATTTCAGAATGGGCTGGTTCCTTATCATCGACAATCTCTTACAACCAACCCTACTATTAAAGTGTTTGTGTGTATAAGTACATGTAATTGTGTGTAAATTTGTGTTTTGTTATTGAATTCGATCGACAGAATTTAAATACAATTCCGTTAATTTTGTCCCAACGGAAAATGGTAACCCAGCCGGGAACTTGGAACCCATCTTAAGATTAGGCTACCTAACTAATATGCCACCCGGTAATTTGACTTTTATATATATGGTCTTTTTCCAGTGGACGTTGCATCTACCCTAAACCAATATTTTCACTATCACGACTCTTTCTAAAAGTAGTATTGTTATCAAATCAAGGGTTTACGCTTCGTGTTTGGTACTTCAAAAGTTGCCTCCGTGTCTGGAAGCTTTTTAATCGCTTTTGTTCATTGTTGCGCAAGAAATTTAGGCCTGGTTACATGGGTGTCTATTGTTTATATTTCCAGGTTCATCTTCTTAATTAAATTATCTTAACCAATTTGAGGGTCTTAGTTACTTCTTTACCGCGACTGGGTTGTCCGTCGCAGAGAATCGATGACTATTGTTCGCGGTGCGTAGTGTACTTACCGATTCGAAGGAGTAAAACGCAGAGAACTTGCTTGAATGATGATTTAATTACGACTGTCAGGCGGATGATCGTGTTCGGACCGACTCTAGGTTTAAAGTGATGCTCGTACGTAAAAGTGATTTGAAAAATATATCTAAATCCATGTTTTTGCGCGTAGCAATACTACGCGCGGGAAATTTCAATTCTTTCTTATCGGGCAGATGAATTTTTTCATGTATATTTTCAAAGGACAATCTTTAGACCTTTTTCTGTGAACATAATATATTATATAGATAACTCAATGTAATCAATGTTTCAAGAAAATTTAATAAGCGCGGCTTGTCTCTACAACAGTGTTAGTATATGTGCAGTAGCCGTTGGAATGGGGGCAAGGGAGTACAGTTTCTTGGAACGCGCTCGTTAGCTCCGTAGGGAGCTAGGCAAAGCTTGACTCGCCTGCGCGTCGCGCCGTGCCGCGTTATCCTCCCCAACAAACTGCACAAACACGGCACGTATTCGAGCACGTCCTATGGATTCACAGGTAATCTATTTAAAGGTGCCACCGGATCGCGCCGATCCCCCGCATCCGTCTTACTTTATCCAGACAAATTGCGATAAACGCGACATCGATCGCCGCTGCATGCGCGCTACTTCTACTTCAAGTCTCTATAGATGCGCTCTTTGAGAACAAGATTGGGCCATTAGTCAGGGAGCTCGCTGCAGTTAAGTACGTTATTTTCATAATTTATTTATTTATATATTTGTTCTTAGGGAAACGTACAGCGTTTTATTAATAATTACTATAATTAATCTTTGTAAAATGTTTTGCTAAGTTTGTTTCCTGCAATAGTATCTTACAGTATTTCCTTAAAAGTTAAGTTGTTAACATTGAAATGAATCAAATTAAACCATTATCGAACTACATTACTTTTAATTCCCAAATTCAATCATGGCAATTAGGAATAATAATGGATAGGAGAGGACAGGATATGGATAGTGCAGGTATATACAACTTCTGGACACGTTCGCTCATCCATTTTGAGTTTCGACCGCGCACACAACACCTTCACTCTACAATGAGCTGTTTTCACACGATACGTACACTCGCATCGTTGCTGCTGGGGAACTGGCCCAGACTAATCTTGACCAATCGATCGCGGGATGCTCCGGTTTCTTACTCCTACGTATGTGAGCACGATGACGTTGTTCACGAAACATTATAGACAGAGGTTATAGGTATTCATATTATTTATTATTGTTTTGTCACATTTTCGCTTTGTTGTTTTCAATTACTGAATATATGTGTATTATATATATATATATGAAAATAATCACATGTGTATTATATATATTTCCTTGTAACCAAGTGAGCTATTATTAGCCTAGCTGAATTTCGGTGCCTTTTGTATAATATGTCGATATCTTTAAATCGATCGTTTTATGTGGCCATCCAACACTACTTGATAGAGTTTTGGGTGTAGCTAGTGATGACACTAAGCACTTTAAACGTATGATGAGAACGATATATTCGCGGCGGTACGAATAATGGTAATTTCTTTACCGAGTAAGGGCTGTCAATTTTATTGTGTATTATTTTATGCAATAATATCATGAGAGCCCCTCTGCGCCGGTCTTCCAGTGAACTCATATGAAAATAGCTCAGCTTGTTCTCGTAAGTTTTAAGTCCAAAGTGCTCGCCGAACTCCAGGTATTTAATAAAACGCTTGTGGACGCCCTCCACCCTATTTTTAATCGACTTCAAAAAAAGGATGAGGTTATCAATTCGGTTGTATCTTTTTTTTTAATGTTTGTTACCTCAGAACTCTGCCATTTATAAACCAATTTGGAAAATTATTTTTTTATTCATAAGAATATACTTACAGATTGGTCCCATTTTTATCAAAATCCTGTTCTTCTGATAGGATCCATGAGGAATTAAGGGAACTCCTCAAATAGTATCATATCAAATTGAAAATTTACATGTTGGTTTATTTCCGATGACAATTCATTTTTTTTTATGATAAGCTTGACCCGACTTTACATCCTGGGTTGGCTCCCGAAAAAAGGAACTCCCCAACGGCCAACAGCACAGACCCCTAAATTTATATACTCATTCAGTTACGAGAGCCCGATCTAAGTTTTATCATGACATGGCTGCTGCACCCAGGGTTAGCTACCAACGAGGGAACTCCTCAACGGTAAACAGAACAGACATAACATTTTGTATATGTATTCAATTACGACAGCCAGTTCTATCTTTTATCATGGGAAGCGGCACCCAGGGTTGGCTTCCAACGAGGGAACTCCTCAACGGTCAACAGCACGTACATGAAATTTTGTATACGCATTCAATTATGATAGCCCTTTCTAAGTATCACAATGACATGCCTGCTGCACATATAAAAAAAATTGTGTCGGTTTTTCTTTTTATTGAAATTTTGTCTATTATTATATGCGTAATATTGTGGATTTAAAAATTTGAGATGAGAACTCTAAAGTGCTACGAATATAAGAAAAGTAAAGCGTTTTGCAGATAATTAAATTCGAGAATGGCTTAGATATTCTACTCATAAACCCAGAATGCCCAACGCTTTACTAACAATACTATTGATATGTTAGTCAAACGTCAGCTTCTCATCCAGTTGTACACCAAGATCTCGAAAGCACCGCACTTCTGGGATATACTCGCCATTTACGCGGTATTTGATATTAGACTTTTTTAATTACGACGAATATAATAAGAAGAATATAATTGAGGGTAGACCCTGAAAAAATATATTATCCATTGGCTCATAAAAACAATTAGAAATCAGTGCAAAGAAATAGTGACTCACACCCTGACGTAGGCCATATTTGTTACTTGGTACTTAAAAAAATAAATACATTTAGTTGAATATGTTTAAGACAATTTACTAATGATATATTAAATAATTTGATTTACAATTTTATATGTTCATAATAAGAAACCATTTAACCAACTTAATTTATTTGTCAATTTATTAGTTTATTTATTTACGTATTTATGTCTTTAAATATTTTCTCATGTGTTTATTTAATACTAGACACTTATTTATATATTTATACATTTACCTTCAAAGTTTTAAGGTTTAATGAGCGATCGGAATTAATGAAAGAAAAATAAATAAAATAAAAGTGAAGTTACTATGGCTTTAATAATTTCACCCTAGAGCAGTTACACAAGTGTGATGATAAAATCAACACAAATGTTGTCTTATCTGCCTCGCAAAAAAAAAGTTGTAAGAAATATTATTATTTTTACATTTGTTTCTGCCAAAATCAATATTATGTATTATGTAATTTGAAAAAAAAAACATAAAAAACATTTGGTAGCATTTAAAGTGAGTTCATAATTTGTAGACAATCGGCTATGCTTATCCACTTGAGCATTCATTTCGAGATTATGAATAATGCTGGCGAGAGTGTAAAAACCCAGACTGAATAATGGTTTGAGTGGCGGTAGTCTCTGTTTGCTGCTTTAAATTATTAATGGCGTTCACTCGCTTGCGGAGATCTCCGGACGTACATGTGTGATTTTTTCCCTTATTTCTTTATTATTGATAGATTAACCGTCAAAGGTGACGAGGTGGGTGAAATATTGATGTGGTAAAATCGATATTGCGCGGAGCTATGCGCCAGCGGACGAGAGGCTCATAAACACGTGGCGCATAAACACGTGACTATGCAAAAAATCGAAATTATCCCTAGTGAATAGTGAAAGCAATAAAAACGCTGAAAGTAAGAGAAATCTCCAGTAAAATATGGAATTCACCGATATTTACACCTTTTCGATGACAGGCTAATTATGAATAGATTGGACTAAATCGGTTGTTTTACGCCTACAAAAGAATTAACAGGAGAATCCACCAAAAAATTGTTTTGGACAACTATAAAAAATACGGTATAGCTTCCATTTCTCATATAAGTGTACCTCAAATCACACTGGTATGTGAGCAGTATTCTTTAGTTGAAGTAATTCAATGTGCATAATTTAAAAAATATATATTTAGCTAACAATGGCAGTTAAAAATTGACGTGTCGCTAATGAAAATGGAACTCACACCAACGACTTTCCTTGGCCTAATTTATCGCAACATTCGAAGGGGATTATTTCATAAATAGTACTGTGGCATCAAACTCGCCACTTTGCCTTTAAGTTAAACTATATTATATTCTTCATGTAGTATGTATTCGATTTGTTCTCCCGTGTATATTATTATAATTAAAGTCACAGTTGACAACGCTGTTTGGCTTGTCTGCGGCGTGCGGCGGCCGGGCAGCGAAGGCGCGCCACGCGAGCAGTGATAAATCGTTTCCCGAGCGGAGCGCACGCTGCCTTGCCACCCGCTCCGCATTTTACGTAACCACGCTTTCTGTTAAGAAATATATATCACGTCGTATCCAAAGTACTATATTTCATTGTCCGATATGACCCATCTACCTATAGTACTTTGCGGAGCTTGTTTATTTTTACTGTAGTGAGGTATCTAATTGAACAAAAAAGTTTAAAGAACCTGTTTAATCATAAATAATGAAACTGGCAGAAATACAATATCTCAATATATATATATAAAAGTTTGTAAAACATACAACCATGGTATGCAACAAGTTTATTAAAGACCTTGATGAAAATGGAACCAAAATGAAATGTAGGGCTTATGTAATTCTTATATCGGATTACTTCAAGTGTCTATTTTAGGTCATCTTTGTTTTTAATTTGTACAAATGAAATTAGTCGTATTATAAAGTTAGATGGGATTACCTAATTCGCAGATGATACGAGCGGAGTAGTCCAAGTCACATCCCCTCAGTATTTAACATCACCTTTAGAGAATAATCTGGTTGAATTCCAAAACTGCTTTAAACTGCAGTTTTCCTGCTTGTTGCTTTTTCTATTTCCGATCATTTAGGTGCAACCCCACGTAGTAGCCACATCAAAGGGGATGCTTTTTGAGTCGACAGAGAAAATTCGTATCCGGGGTGACGTTATATCCGTATCACTTTCGCATTCCACGTTCGAATCCCAAATGGAAAACGATAGAGTATGACGTCATCTCGTATATAACATCTTCTCGATCGATAAGTCGTCCCCAGGGCCTTAACCCTTTGAGGACCATAAGCTTTGCGGTAGAGTATGGACATTTTAGATACATAAAACTGTTTAACCCCTAGAGCCCCGATTGGCCGATATCGGCCAAAACGCGATTCAGCGTGACGGCCCCGTTTTAATTTAATTTGTTTTATTTTATTATGTTTTATTATGTTAATATATCTTATTTCAATTATGGGTACAGTGGTTTGGCAGTAATTAATGTTTTGGTGAGACAGTGTCGTAATTCAATTTTTTTACAAATTTTTACTAAAAATTTTTGGGACATCAACTTGTCAATCGGCTGAGGGGCCGAGGCCTAAAGGGTTAAGGGCGATGTAAATGACATGTAGGTATGTCAAGTTTTGTGAAAAAAATGGTTTAAGAAGAAAACACATCACTAAGAAGAAAACACCTTGCTTTTTCCCATACACAATAAACGGGTCAATTTTGAAAAGGTCAACCGAGGTGAGGGACCTGGGAATTACATTTGATACACAGTTGAACTTCCGTGCACACATTACAAATATTTGCAATCGTGCTAGCAAAATGGTCGGTTTTGTTATTCGCATATGCAAACAGTTTAATAATATTCATGTAATGTTTCTACTATATAATTGTTTAGTCCGTAGCATACTTGAATATACATAACTCGGTCATCTGGTGTACAAGTGAAAACAAATACAATCAGATGGTAGAGCGTATTCAAAGAAAATTTTTAAGATATATTTATTACAGAAAATACAATATTTATCCATACTTATTTCCGTCAGATTTTGTGCTAGGAATGGTAGGATACAACAGTCTTGAAACTCGTCGATATATTTCACTAATTATATTTGCATATAAACTTATTCAAGGAACAATTTATTTGCCAGAGATACTATATAAGTTTGAATTGTACGTACCGGTAAATTACACAGCGAGGAGATCGCATCTATTGTTTAATGTGCCGTATTACTGTACAAATATTTTTGTAGACAGGCCAGTGGGAAGGGTTATAGCTCTTCTTAATTCCTTACCCACTGAAATCTTTTGTACATCCCTTTGTCAGCTAAAAAGGCATCTCCCTGCTATCTCATGTTTATCATAATCTGTCTTTTATTTAGTTTTATATTTTTATGTTTTTTTCTTGTTCAATGTTAGCATTAATTTAGTTATGTAGTCATTTATTTTTAGACTTACACTCCAACTTAATATTCAAGGGCGAATTGGATTCACCTGTAATGCCCTTGAATACTATTTGAAACTAATAAATAAATAAATAATAAACATTAGAAAAAAAAAATAGTTAAAAAAAAAATAATGGGACATAAAAGTCGTTGTGGTCCATAAATATGCAACGTTGCAATGTTTTACAAAATTTGATTAGTTTATTATTTACTCAAAAATTATACGTACTAAAAGAAAAACAATCAAATTGGAAAAGCCGGCTAAAATATTTTATGTATTTATTTAAAATCACCACAGTTCGTTGGTAATTTGCGATATTTTGAAAAAAATACAGTGTATTTTAAAACCATAATTTATTTATTTTTGCTAATATTAGGTTTCTGATGTCTCAATAACATGAAAAAATATATTTTTTTAATTATTCGTATTCGATATTTTAAAAAAGGATTTTGAAGTTGTGGTACCCATTTGACCCATGGTCCTTAAAGGGTTAAGCCAGCTCAAACCGATATCATTCACCGGACGTCAGTGAATAAATATACCGATGCAAGTCAATTAAATAGCATACGCAGCGCACATGGAGAGATAGTTGAAACTTGTTGATTACCAGGATTTCGATTATACTCTGTCGGCGCTCGGGTCGGGTGCAATGAATCGAGCAATAACTGTAAGCTTAAGTGCCTATTCGAGCGCAGTAAACGTGGATCTCAGCGAGGCCAAGTGCAATTATACTGCGAGGAAACAGTAATCACTGAGAGCTTAGCTCTCGCTCGCTCTCCCATTAGAGAGCTAGAGCTATTCCCTCTAAGATCCAATTACATTACAATTTTCCACTCGTTTGCTGGCTTGAAAACGAGAGCGGGCATTCTGGCATAAAATCATCTTTCTTTCAAGCGAAACAGATGACGTAAGAGTGAATATTTTAAAATCTTATTACTTCTATGCAGGCCCAAATCTAGGGTGGAGGGGGAGGACCGAGGAGCTTGTCCCGGACGGCAATGTAAAAGGGCGCCAAATTTATGTATTCGAAAAAAAAATCCCTAAAGCGCCTAGCATCCAGGGTGCATCGTACTACCGATAACTAGAGCTGTGAACTACAATGGGCGAACCTGCCATCTCAGGAAGTTTAAACTAAATTTATCGTTCTGTCTCCCGTGAGGTAAACGCAGAAGACGTAGGACAAAACAGTCCACCGTCAAGCTCCGCCACCTGCCCGTCAGCGGCCAACGCCTTACGGCAAGGCACCGGGAAAGATACCCAGCTGGAAGACTCGCCCTGACTACCAGTTTGAAAGGATATCTCCGTCTGTAATTAACCTTTAGGATACCTCCGTCCTCCCAACTGGTTACGGGTTCGAAATCACTTACGCGATCTCTACCTGTTGTATTACAGCGGTAATAGAGTGTAATTGTATTACAGCGGTAATAGAGTATAAATAATTTATCGCGGACCTGTAGGCGTTCTTTGCCCGTAGTGCCGTAGAATCGAGTGGCCCAAGGTGGCATGACAACAGGTCAACATCTACCACCGCTGCCTAGGAGACAGTGTATTTCCATAGTCTCCAGACCCCTTCAGCAATTAGTCAGAATGCACAACCGATTGGCTTCGCCGACCGGTGTGCAAACCGTCCAAAGGCGCCGGGATGCAATCCGGCCGGGAGAAATAGGTCCACCAGCTTGTGAGGCCTGAGACCGAGAGTCTTACCCGGGGTAGCCTACCGGTTAAGCCGAATCAAGAACAAAGTGGATTTTGTGGCCCAAGCTGCACAAAACCGTTTACCATCGAACTACCGATAGTTCATTGGATTTTGAAACACATCCTAAGTTGATTTTTAAACGCTTATGGAGTGTGTGGGAAATGTCTGCCAGGGGGAGTCCCGGCGCGTCTAGAAAAATAACTCCCCACAGACAGGACTAAGGGATTACGCTAGCGGAGCCGAATATATCCGAACATACCTGAAAATACCCGAAAATACCGGCAGAACGTCAAGCGACGGTCGGTATTAATACGTATGTAGCTAATTAGGTGTGCGAGTAATCGCGTTGCTTTCCTTTAAAACAACTACTCTTAAAATGTGTCACTATAATTATTAATTGATATGGGTATATTTTAAAAAAAAAACAATTTAAATTTCCATTTATTTTCTAAAATCTTTACAGATTGTTGAAACTTACTCTCTATATGAAATTATTTCTAGGTTAATAAAGTACACTGATAAATAGAGAACAATAAAGAGATAAACAACAATAATAATAATATTATAGCAAAATTATAGCATTCGGTTTTACAGATTTCCAGTTTCCTACTTCACGCCAGGCTGCATCGCACAAAAATAAATTTCCTATAATAACAATGATCTAAAATTTGGTAGTGAAAAGTATTCAATTAATAATCAATTTGTAATATAATAATCATTAAAAAATATTAGGAAAAAAAATATTAATAACTAAAAGGTACTAGAATGGACCCTGGAAAAATAATAATAAATGGTAAATATTAACAACAAATAATAACAACAAATATGTAATAAAACAGGGAAAACGTACAATAAATATATACTTATTCCCGATCACCAAAAATACCACCCAGTATGATTTGTGACTTTTTTTTTATTTACCTCAAATGCTGGAGGGGTGCCGCTGCCAGTGTCAAGTTTTTGCCCCGGCTCAGAAAAACGTAGATCCGGGGTTGCTGCTACGATAGAATAGTTATAAATAAGTTAAAAACGCATTTTACCGCGTGGTGTTTATAGCACCCGATGTTACGGCGATGTTGCAACCGCCATTGTACAAGGTAGACTGAAGAGCTGTCAATCCGTTGTTCTGCGGGTAGGTGGCATATCGTTGCCGCTCCTGCGTAGATAATAAAGATTGTGGGGCGGTGAGTTCGACGCAGTTCGTATTTTGAAAATCCGCCGTTCACATAACACCCACGAAGAGGGTGGCACGTAGTAGCGAGTTCGAAACCGTCATATCTATAGAAGTTCGAGGTTTTTCTAAATTTAATAGTTTCCTGGATGATGCTGGGAAAATAAAATTGTACTTTGGATAGCACAATGAGATTTTAAAATTGCACCCAGTGGTTGATTCCGATATCCAACATGTGGTCGCATATCGTTGATTTTTCTCTCTGAATATTTTTAACAGATTTAATGTGTTTAATCAGTCGAGTATCTTTAGACCGCTTCGTTTACCTGACGTTGGCTAAACCACAGCTGTACTCGAATTTTTACACACCCGGGGTTCACAGGCCACGGTGATCAAGCTATATTTTGGGTCGGTTTGAACGACGGCGGTTGCAACGCCGCCGAAGCGTTGGTTCTATAAACTTCACGCGCTAAAATTCGTTTTAATAATATTTGGAATCATCGTTTTCGTCTTCGATGGAAATGTTACTTAAAAATGTGGCGAAAAGGCCGAAGGCGGCTAAGCTCACTATATCTATTGTAAGATTCAAGCATATATAGATGACCTAGTTATCACTATTACATACTAGGCTTCAGAGGCGTATTTCACCCCGCTTAACTTTTTCACTTAAACTTTTAAAAACCGTCTGCAATAACTTTCCACTAAAGCAGAAAGCAGCAAGGCAAACTTTGTCGGATATCCTTACATCCAAGCGGGCGCACTAAAGGATACTGTAAAAGCAACCAACTGAAACGCAATGCTAAAAGACTGGGGATTACGATAACATTTCCAAAATCGACTACCATAGCTTATAATCGTGCGAAACTGGCGCAGCGGCCATATTAAATTAAATCGGTTTAGTCACCTTCGACTTTCCTTGCAGAGACCTGAATTGATCTGAATAATAATTTCATGAATAAAATCGATAAACGCCCTCTCTTGACATTTAATATTTAACGATAACGCCCTCTCTTCGATTCTATTTTAAAATATATATTTTTTTTATTTTATATATTTCATGTATTTTGTATGTATATTTAATATTTATTTCGATATTTTAATATTCCGTTATGTTAATAACCCTTTTTATAAAAAAAAATGGTTGTCACAGATTTTCCCGGCAAACAGACAAGACTTCCCCCCACCCCAACAGCGCCAATCCCCTCAACCACTAACAGCCCAAATCCCCCCCCCCCCCACGCACTCCAAACCCCTCTAACCCCACCAACACCCATACCCCCTTTCCTTAACCCCCCCTTCAACCAACCCCTACACCCCCCAACCATTATAAGTAAGTTTTTGTTCAACAGTGAATTTTGTCACTAAAAATTGTTTTATAAAAAAAAATATATTGTTGTCATTAGAGTTATTTTAGCTTATTTTATCGATATTTATCTGCATATTCCTGATAATTTAATAAAGGATTATTAAATAAAACTTTAGTCACATGAAACTATAGACGTTCATGTAAATTTTTGCAGTTAAAAACTTTTTTTGAAATGGCAATTTATAGTTGTCAAGCTTATACGATATAATCGTTAATCTAAACACAAGATAATATTTCATAACAAATAATAAAATTTTACTTATAAATAATAAACCCACAGCAAGTTGTGTCATGCTTAGATGTGGTGATCAATTCCATGCCGTCCAACTAAGTGGTACTTGTTCTAGGTCAAACATTTTAAACATAGCGAAAAAAATATGGTTATAAAGTTGAAAACATGTTTAAAAAAAGAAAAATTAGTTGAAAAAAGATAATTAAAAAAGCAGCCCAAGTAGTCGTAAAAATACTTTTTAATAGCAATTATAACTAAAGCGAAAAAAAATATTAATATTTAAGAGAAAAACACAAAACATATAAATTCCTTAATACACTTAATAATTAATTTATATAATCATAGCGTCAAATAATAATAAAAGTTCTAAAGTTTGTAAAAAAATAAATTAGTAACACATAACAAAAATAATAGTAATAGTCACAAAGAGGTTGTCAAATAGAGCTAGATAGGTGTATTCGGGAACTTCCGAGCCACAGCATCCCGTATCTTGAAATCAGTTTCCCGGCAAAAGGAAAGTATTGTGAACGCATTTCTGTGTGCCTGTGTGTCTGTGTGTGTGTATTTCTCCAGAAAAGCGCCTAAACGCTTCATCCGATTGAGCTGAAATTTGGCATGCAGGCATCATTTGATCATGGCAAGATCAGTTGAAATCAGCCCACCAGAGAGTACGCTAGTCATATTTCAATTTCGAAATATTGAATATAGAGACCTGAAATTCGGAACACATATGCGCCTTTAGGCCAAAACCACATGGTGAAATTTGGTTGGAATATCTCTTGTATAAGCGACACAAATAATATTTAAATTCCGCCGTATTTAAGAAAACACTGCATCATGTTGTAAAACAGCAATGTTAACACTACGGAAATACTACAAATAAACTACAACTGCGATACCAAATCACTATCAGGGGAGGGGTTTTTGGGGGGATTGTGGGGAAGGGATCGGGGATTTAGTGCGCGGAGGAGTGAGGGGGGCTGTCTGCTTGCCAGGTACGTCTTGGGGTGACACGACCGTTTTTTTCTTTGTATTTGCGGTACTCGTGCTGAAGTTGAGTAATGCTCTTCTTTAAGAAAGTTAATATTTAATGGTATTATGTACACTGACTATATAATCTGTAGTGGTGGTCTCATTGCCTTCCAAACCCTAAACGATAATATTGAAATTTTCGCGAAGAGTGGCCTCGAAAAAGGGGGAGCACCACCGGACATGAACGCTACGCGGCCCGGCGACAGAGCTCATGAATATTCAACCGCTACGTAACGAAGATGAAAGAAAGAAGTTTATGATTTCGAATTTCTAGTAACTAATTTATATATGCAAATAAACCAACCGAGAAATTTGCTCCGCGGCTTAATTTGGCCTGTCAGGAAGAGCAACGGGCACAGCTCGCACGGCCAACTCGCCAGTATTCTGCTTTCGTGAAACTTCCGCCCGACAGGCTCCGTGACTTCTGGCATTTGCCGTGAAAAAAAATCGTCGAAAGAAAATTACGAGGGCCTTAAAACATTTTCTCTAGTTCTAAATTTCTGGCAAGGTTTGTTTAGTACAATCTTACAATCTTAGGTTGAGTATTTAAGTATCTTAGTTTATTATTATATTTTAATATTAGGCAGTATTAAAGTAAACGTATTTGAGTCTACATAATTCAGTTCGGACGTCTAGTGCGATCCATTTAGGTTAGGTTTTATTATTTTGTATATGTAAATAGGATTTTTATAGAAAAAAGGATTTGAATTTTAATTAGAATCATTCTGTTTTTTCTTGAACAGCAATAATTACTAATCATAATTTTGTTATTTATTTTAACTTCATTGCCGTTGTCTGTTAATAACCTTGTGCCCAGTTACGTTATCCCATGCTTGTAATACCATAATTTCAAATTGTTTTTTTGTCACTAATAACTCAATTCGTTCAAGATAGAATCGTTTAATATTTATTTTCAAAAGTTTCGTAGTTTACGAAGCAAAACTTCCGCTTTTCAACAAAGTATGAATTACTGATTTTGGCAATAAACTAAATAATTGAATATTGTAGAAAGCATATTGAGGTTTTATATTCTTGCTAAAGATTTAATCTGTAGCTCAGCGGCCTCTAACGGTGGCCGGCGGAAGTAAGTCAATCCAAAACCCTTAAGAAATATCGTATGTTTTCGTTATAATTATTAATTTATGCCAACTGGAAAAAAATAATTCTTGTGGCAACTGAGGATTCGACTTTTAGCGCTTCCGAAAGACGCTGTATCTTTAAAATCCCCATAAATTCGTGTACTTAAAGATGTTTGTTTTTAAAAACAAGACACTGAAATATACTTGATTTGATTGCGTATTTTACCAAAAACAATTACTTTAATTTATTTATAAAATCATTTTAGTGTGCCAACAAAATAATTAAGGTATATTTATATTGTACTCATAAGGAAAGCTTTATACCTGCGGTTTTATAACTCAAAACAAAACCAATTTTAACAGAACCTGCACTCGAGAAAATCTCGCTTTAAAGAAATATTGCGGTCGGAGTGTGAAATTAAACACTTTTAATTTAAACTTCCCTCTGTCGGGTAAGAGCTCTACCCGCCATGTCTGCGGCAGGCGTTCAACTAATGAGGAAACTTCCAAGCAGTATTATATTCTATTATAAATCCTTTTGAGAAACTCGCGTAAATCTTGCGCATGACGACTTGCCGCTGGCTTAAAACGTAAAAGCTGTGGGGATTTTATTGAAAAGTTATTATAGGTAAATTTGACAATAAAACCAATGTCTACAAATAGATCCGAAATTCTAAAATCTTTTTTTACGGGAGATCACCGCAGAAACCGTAATATGGTAATTTTAGAGTTTTCAACAAGCGAAATATTACCGGGCGTTGCTCGGTTGGATTTTTGATATATTTTTGGTTATTTTATAAAATTATCCAAAATAAAATAAAGGTTTTGAAAACAAAATAATGTATAAATAATATTATTTTTGACATATTTTTTGCGAGGCAGGTAATATGACGTTTGTGTGGGTCTTATTACTTCCTTAATCTTATTACTTCCTTCTTATTACTTCCTTATTACTTCTCTATATTTATCAGCCCCTTACTACCTCGTATCACCTTTACGCTGATGATTTACAAATTTATATACACACAAAACCGGATAATATTGACTCTGCCATACTTGATATGAACTCGGCTCTTGCCCATATATCTTCTTGGGCTAAAAGTCATGGCATTGCCTTAAATCCTACTAAGACCCAATCAATTGTAATTGGTGGTCAACATTACTGTCTCCTATTTCTCTGTCCTCTTTACGTCAAGTAGAAATCGAGGGCAACGTCATTTGGTATTCTAAATTCGTAAAGAATTTAGGCATATTTGTGGACGAGACATTTTCTTGGCAAGCACAAGTCAACGAAGTAAGCAGGCGAATATATAATGGCTTTTATATTCCTTCCTGTAAGCACTAAGTAAGCCAAAACTCAAAGTTTGCCTCTGCCGTTACTAGACTATGCCGATGTCGCATATTTGGATCTCACCGAAAACAGACTGGATAAACTTGAGCGCCTACAGAACGTTTGCATAAGGTACATATTTAATCTGAGGAAGTATGACCATGTTTCCGAGTACCGAGAAAACTTGCAATAGCTTCATCTACGGGACCGTAGAAATTTGCATATCCTTTCACTCCTATATAATGTCCTACACAATCCTACATCTCCCTCCTAACTCAACGAGGCTTTTACCGGGTTAGGAGGTCATGGTCTCCCACTTCAATTCAGAATAATATCCTAAGTATCCCAAAACACAATACCACTTTTTTCCTACTTCTCCGTACATGCAGCTCGACTGTGGAATCAGCTTCCTTCAACTATTAGAGGCGCTAGCTAGCTGTTCACCTTTAAGTGGCTCGCTGTTCACCTTTACCATATATTAAAATATGTAAGTAATATGTAACATGTCCAAAAAATTATTAATTTATTCACTTTTTACTTTAGATACACACACAATGTATATAATATGTTATAATTTAAAATTTAATTTTAAGCTATAATTTTTTGGCTACTCTTCTTTTCACACCAGCATGTTGGTTGACTGGAATATATGTATTGTAATGTAGCAATAAGTCCGCCATTGTACCTTATTAGATTTGTGATAATGAGATTTTCATTCATTCATTCATTCATTCATTCATTGTCTGACTTGGGTGGAGAAGTATAGCTGACGTATGTAATCGTATACATACATACACACATATACAGGATGAGTTTTAATTAATCAGCATCCTTGAAAGGGATGAAATGAAAAATAAAAACTTTTCCAAATCGTTTTCTAAAAAATAGTTATAAATGGACTGATCACGATGCGCTACCTAGCGGTAGGTAAAATATCGCTAATATTGTTTATTAGCGACATTTTAGCTACCGGTAGATTATGCAGCGCTGTCAAACGCTTGTCGACCCTTTATGAAACAGGCAAGTTCTCCAATTTCCTAATTAAAAATAAAAACAAAATTTAAAAAAAATGTTTTTGGTTTTTCCATTTTTTTAAATCGAAAGTTACTTAGTTGCTCGTACTGTTTCATCCCCTTAAAGGATGCCGGTTAATTAATGGACAACCTGTATATACATACATACACACCTACATAAATATAACGATCTAAATATATTATAGCATTATCCTTTTGTAATACATTAGATTATCTTACATTATGTTTATTATCTTGTATGTCTACGGGAAATAATTCTGTGAATTTTGTTTTCGACGGCAACAGGAGGACACCGTGTCGTTAAAATTAAATATTAAGCCGAGGTGATGTGATCACAATTTATTATATCTGGCGAAAACTCATTAATGATACATTAATGATATGATTCTCGAATCATTAATGATAATGATTCTCGAATCATTAATGATACACCCTTCATATTCAAGATGGCATCGATTGTTTTGTATTTTTGGAGCCATTGTTCTAGTTCCAGTCAAAGCGACACGAATACAAGCGGTTGTTTTTGGCTGACTGCAGCGCGTCAATAATTGAAGCGGTGCCTCCGCCTCGAATGAATTGGGTTAGGCGGCACAACATTTAACCTGGCAATTCACGCATCGGAGAACTTCAAACGTTCAGATTTACAAGTGTTTTTACACGCTCCTTTCGCACGTGTTTTCAGTACGCCGCCCTAGAAAAATAATGGAAAATGCACGAGCGCACCCCAGCGTGAGAATTGAGTTTGAGCGACTGAAATAAATTACACAGCAGAGAGAAAAGGTAACAGAAAGACGATAGATATTTATAAGCCTTTATACATAATATATGTAATATGAATACTTCATTCTGTACTTATTGCCCATGAGGAGTCTAATATTTATAAGAGCCGCACATTTTCGTTATTCGGTACAAGACACTAATGTAATTATTATTAATGTAATCATAATGTAATAACATTAATAAATTAATCTCCAATTGCCAACACATACATTGGATATTCAATATGTGGAATACGGTACTGATTACGAACGAAAGTAGAATGACTCTTCATGGTTTCGACGGCCGTAATCTTGTGTACAGACGACCGGGAGAGAGATACTCGTAATGTGTCACATCGGAGAGAGTTCCTCATGGAGGAGGTTCCGTTATGTTCTGGGCGGGTTTTTCTTTCAATTTAAAATTCGAGTTGGTTGTTAATGGAAACCGCATTTTTATTTCTGGTAGATACATTAGAGAGTATCTTGAAAAACATATCGTCCTTTTCGCGGGTTTTATATGAGGAAAAATATGCCCATTCAAGGTAATATGCTCCCCCACACGCTGCTGCTTCTGTCACTCGTCGGTAAATTCGGGAGGTCTGTGGGCAAACAATGTGTGGCCCGCATGATCCCTGATTTAAATCCGATCGACCAAGTATGAGACGACTCAAAAAGATGAGTTAGAAGTCGACTGTTTGCTCCATACTATATCCGCGAGCTGAATTGGAGAATATGAAGAAATTTCTCAAGAATTAAAAAAACTTGTGAAGTTTTTTTTAATAACATTGTGTAGAGGTATAAGAGGAGTCAAGGGAAATGCCACATACCAACAAAAAAGAATTATAATGTATTATGCATTTTTATTACATTTTTTCTTTAATTCACATTGATGTCTTCGTAAAGAACTGAAAGGTGTTTCTGAAAACGTTTCAGAAAAACTATTTAAAAACTGCTAATCATTGGTATTTTTTCTTTGCTTAAGCTGTTTTACAATAAATGACCCCATTAAAAATATATTTGGTTCGATTAAACAATTTCTAATTAAAATTTTGCAGGTGGCCGTTGAATGCCAGGGTACATCATGAGAAAGTGAAGAATACGCGCGCTCGTCACGGTTAATCTATTTGCGTTAATCATTACCGTCTCGGTTGCTCCATAAATATCACAAGCAAAACAATTATTACGGCGATAGAACTCTTGAATTCATTGTTCCAAATTTATTCAATCACTTTTCTATAAAATTAGACAACTCAATCAGCAAATACTTACTAAAGAAAACATTGAAACTTATACTACTAAGCAACCTAAATAATGACTTACCCAGGCGAGCTATTTGAAATAATTTAAATATTATGTAATATAAATACTATAACAGAGAAATTAAAAACTATATTAGTGTAAATTAGCATAAATATGTAAAAGCAGTAGCATAACTGTAACAAGTAAAAATTCTATTAGACTAAATTAGCATTAACATCAAGTAGAATAATTATGGTAAACCAAGGATAAGTTAGGTTAGGTTAGGGCATAAGTATAGATATCTAGTATTAATCATTTTATTAGTGTAATCATTTGTTATTGTAATTGTAAACAAAGTAAGTATACCAGGATAATTAGTATAGGTTAGGTTAGATTAGTAAGTAGGCATATTAATTTAGTGGAAAAGCATATTTACAAGTGTATATTCAGCTAGTTATGATAGGAGATATAGGTTAGATTAGGTTAGGTTAGGAAGTTAATGCACCTACTTAACGTAAAAAGTTATAATAGTTAATAAAAGTATAATAGGTAATAGATAATATAAGTCAGATATAAACACATTATTGTTAGTTACCCACTGAAAAGGCACTTGCCTTAGTGGGGAACTGTGACATGTTATTTGTATAAGTAAATATATTAAAAAGAATAAAAAAACACGACTACCGTTACAGAAAAAAAAAATACATTCGCAAGCTAAAAGAGGCCATACTTAAAAAGAGTATATATTGTGTTTTTCCTTTTTATTAGATGTTTTCTTTAATTTACTCAATACATAGATATTTCCAATTTTGTAATAAAAATGTGTTTCTTTAGCCGTAAAGAACTAAAAGGCGTTCCTGAAAGATGTTTCAGAAAAAGTAATTAAAAACTGCTAACCATACCTATTTTTTTTTTGCTTAAGCTCTTTTAGAATAAATGGCGTCGTCAAAAATATTGTGATTAAACTATTTCCAATTATAATTTTGCAGGTGACCCGTTTTGTTTAATGCCAAGGTATATCATGATAAAGTGAAGAAAACGCGCGCACGTCACGGTTAATCAAAATTGGGATAGAGTGTTCACTTGCCTGCGAGGAAATTAAAGGTAACGCCGCCTGTTATCTAGCGGAAGCAAGGCGTGATTCTGTTCAACGGCGAGCTTGCCAGAAACGGGCCGGATGTAAGGGGATCGATGGTACACGAAATTTCCCCCTACACTTTTATACTACGTAGATACTGTGCGCTCAACTGATAATGCTTTTATTTGCCAGTCCATGTTCAAACGCTTTCACAAGCATACCATCAGATTTTATATTACCCCTTATATACGTGTTATATTTTTGAATTCGTCATTTTATTATATCAATCAGGCAGATATAAGTAAAACTATATCTGCCTAAAATCATGTAACTTTTATTTAATATATTTCTTCTAAACATATTTTTCTTAATAAATATAAATACAAACGGACCTGCCATGGAATTCACCGACCGGAGTCGAGCCCATCATAATACTATTTTTTTTACACTTCTGGGGGGTGAGCAGTGGATTCCCGACTTACTAACTGGCTATGGTAGGTTTAGGACAGCTGTCTTGCCACATATGAGCGTTCACCTTACCACCCATTCACTCCCCCTTCGAAGCCATAGAATTTGAGATGCACAAATCGCAGTTTTAGATAATTTTTCTAAGAAAGAGTTGATTTCTGGACATGATTATAATAACATGGTGATAATAACATATTTCTTAACATGTATTTTATAACATTATTTACAAATATAAAATACGTAGAAAATATCAAAAAATATAAACCCGATACCAACTATTAATGGTCCGAATAACTGCATAGTACCGAATGAGCACTTTTATTTTATCACGAAACTAAAGCGGTATTAATATATTTTTTGGATTATAAAGAAACAGCAATATGTAAGATACGATGATCAGTGTGCAAGTGTCAGGTAATGATCAGTATTGTGCGTCTGGGCCGTCGGCATTCATTAATTTTACATTAGGTTTGCCTAAAGGAGTGTATGTAAGAGAAATAGTAAATAAGCAAGACAGAGATATATTTCACTCAGTGTGTGGGTAGAGGGTAAGATTTTGCGCCAGGCCGTTGTCATTCCCTCATTTTGCATTGGGCTATTCTGAGTGTTTTCTGTTTACCATATGACGCCATTTTTACTGTCTGGCTGTGATAATGGACTCGATTGGTTTTGCTTTAATTTTAATAACTAAGGACCCTCAATAAATCCTATTTACCTAATAAATCCTATTCAACTACTTTGAATACTAGTTTATTTTACAAAATCATCTATATATACAAAATTTACGATGTATATATTTCCGATACGACAGGGATTAAGGAGTTGAACTTTGAAATTATTACTTCTTTACACGAAGACAATTAATTTCTTTAAGTCCCTAGTTCTTACACCTGGGTACACCTTTCATACAAAAGTGACCATTTTCCTTTGTGTTTGATTTTGCTTTCTTTAACACATTTTTATAATGCTTGCTAAGTAATCATTATTTGGAAAAAATCAAAATGAAGTGTCGAAGAATAAGCGTAATACTGCATTAAAACTTATTTAAAATTTTCAGCAAGGAGCTGTAGGGTGACTAGAACGGGCGAACCCGTCACCCCAGGCTGGTATAACGAAATGTGATCGTTCTTTCAGCAGTGGGATGAGCGTAGAAGACTTAGATACAAGACAATCTCGCCAACAGCCCGTTAGAGACCAACGCCTTACGGCGAGGCACTGGGAAAGGTACCCAGCGGGAAGCCTCGCACCTTAACTACCAGTTTTGGTAGGATATATCCGTCTGGACTTAACCTTTAGGATACCTCCATCCTCCCGACTGGTTACGGGTCCGAAGTCGCTTACGCGGCCACTACCTGTTGTATTACAGCGGTAATTCAATTTTAATTTATTGCGGACCTGCCCTGGGCGTTCTTTGCCCGTAGTGCCACTTGGGATCGAGTGGCCCAAGGTCATTTCAAGATTGGCATGACAACAGGTCAACATCCACCCCCGCTGCCTAGGAGACAGTATATTTCCATAGTCTCCAGACTCCTTCAGCAATTAGTCGGAATGCACGCTCAGTTGCGCTATATAGACACTTGCAACGACTACAATACTACTGGGTGTTGAATAACATCTGAGTTGTCTGGGGTTAACAAAATTATCGATGCTAACAGATTTTGTTTCAAAATCTCATTCCGCCACCACGTGTGGCTTTTCCTTTAAATGCAAATATGGTAATTATAGGAGAACCACACTTAGAATCGTATTTTCCGAAATTTTTACGGTCTAAAGAACCACGATATCTACATTCGCTGATAGCGTGGTACCGTTCTCGGCACGAGCACTCTATGAGAGCACGGCAGTATCTTTCTGTCTGGTCTGTTTTGGTACGACAGAAAGATACTACTGCCTAGAGAGGTACTAAAGCATCAAAACTGCTGAGAAAACTTGAGATCGTAAGTTTTTACGGCCTCAAGTTTTCTAGGCAGTTCAGCTTATTACTCATCATCTGTATGGAATCACCTAAGAACGATATTGCAGTCCAGATTTATAGCTAGATTTAAAAAAGATTGTAATAGTGTATTGTTGGCAAATCTATACATATAAAAGAAGCTTGTGACTGGCTGATTGATTCATCCTGATTGAAACCGCTGAAGCTACAAATGTGAAATTTTTCACGAAGATTTCTTTCAGGTGGTAGGCGCTTACTAAGAAGGGATTTTGCGAAATTGCGGAGGACTTTAATCTCTAAATATTGGACTGAGGGACTTAAAATTCGGTACACATGTGCCTTGTTGGGCCCAAATCCCACTGTAAAATTTTGGTTTTAACATCTTTTATACAAGCGACACAAATAATATTTGAAATCCGACATATAATAATTAAATAGTAAGACCCTTAAATGGGCTGATGCTTGCGATGCGTGGCTCTTCCGAAATTCGAATTCGAAGGCTCACGGCGACCTGCATTTGCAATTTGTTTTGTAAATTGAATAAGATAACGCGTGTTCGAAATTCAAATTTTCATTGCTTTGCGTCGCATGTTAATAGGAATTATCGCCAACTGCTTATCGACTTTATTTATGAAATGAAAATTCAGATTAAATGTCCCTGACTACTTGTCAGGAAAACCTTAATGGGTGACACACCGTCCAAATTTTTTTAAGATTGGGAAGAAAATAAAATAATTATTTAGGCTGTTATAGTGAATTCCCATTACCTTCACACCGATTGCAGATACGAATTTTGTAATTATTTCAATATAACCAACCATTTTTTGGTATCCATTATTTCTACCTTCCATTATTTTTATCTCATCTGAAAAATAAGTCAAAGTAGACAAAGAAAGCAATAAGACAAGCCTACGTCGTAAAGCATCGCATGGCATGAACAAGACAGGCGGATAATTGAATCAAACGTCGCAGGTGAGTACGACGACCGAGGTACGATTTCTCTCCATCTTTTTTTTTAAAACTGTCTAGACGACATGACGACGTCTCGTGATGGAAATAAATAGCTAACGCGAGACAAAATTATATCAGTAATCAGATAATAATTGAAGACACAACATAGTGCCAAGCGTCATTTCTGATCACCACCTCGTATCACGTCTGTTGATACGAGGTGGTAAGGTTTTCGGTTACGGGACTGATAAATATAGAGAAGAGAAGAGGAGAAAGGACTTCCCTGGGGTACGCCGGCAGTGAAGTTGACGAGATTGGTAGAAGTGTCGGCAGATTTAACACACTATCGGCGCCCCTTGAGGTAAGCCCCATGTTAAGTCAAACTACATTACAGACAAATGTTGTAAATATGCAGACAAATGTTTTTATTTTTAATCTTTATTCCCACAACACGCGCATATACCACTGCATTGTGATTATGTAAATTGTAATTCGGCTTTATTGTATTTTATTTTTTAAGTTCAAATATAGTATTATTATTTTATGATACATATGTATTTTTCTGTGTAAATAAAATTCAATATATATTTTAATATGATATTATTTAATTTTATTTATATAGACAACGGACTGTAATAATAGTTAATTTATTTTAAATATGTATCCGTTACTTTCGTTCTCATTACAGGCAAATACCTGATGAGGTAGAATAATGCTGATTGAATATATCGATGATAAATCACGTTTATTGATGTATTGACTTTTCGTAACCAAATTCAATGAATAAATAACACAGCGGTGTTAATGTAGTAAATAAATAAATGAAAGTTATTTTTTTAGTGAAAATGTTAAGACTATGTAGTATAATTACAGGTAGATTACCATTTAAATCAAATTATTTGTTGACATAAAATGGAATACAATCTAGACTTTATACTTCCATTCCGATTTTCTTTTTCATAACCAGTTTGACTTCTATGTATAGGTGCAGTGGTATCAACAGATTTACTTAGTTATGCCTGCATAACATCTAAATATAGAAGAGTAATGCAATTTCAGCCTTCAGCGGTGATTCGGAAATGTTCATGACAGCGTAATTACGCATTTCACATTCGAGAGCGCGATTTTGCATGTAGAACAGAATTTCAAACATCTGATTACATTAGTGCACCCGTATGTACTCGTATGATTTACATTCAGGGTAGATTATTGGCATAGAATATGGGGCGTAGAAGAGAAATCTTAACCCAAAATACATAGCGTAACAATGTCACATCGATCAACAAATAAGTGATTTAAATCTTGAATCAGTCATTCAAAAAATAGGATTTTTATGTACACGTAGCCACAGAACCCATAATGATTTAATTTTGAATTGTATCTGAGTTCGAGCTGGCATTCACGGAATGCTTTAGCATCGCTGTAGCATTCTGTGAATTCCCTGAATCTCGGTAATCTGAATTTGGCAAGTGATTTTTATTGTGTAAACAAAATAGGAGACAATACCTTTTTTATTAAAATTATTATAGTCCTATTAGTTAATTTAACGAATTTCTGTGCGCGCTCTTTTTATGAGCATTATGTAATTATTATTTTTTTCTTTTTATTTGAAAAAACAACAGATTACATCAGTCTTACGTACTAGAGATAATATTACGTTAAGTTATTTGATATAAATCTAAAAACGTTTTCTACTTATTGATAATTTACCTATTTTGTTATACTCTTGAATATTTATTATTGTAGTATTTATAAGGTTTTCATATCTTATTAATATGATACGTGAAATAGATCTAACTAGATTTGATTGTCTTTTATGTTAGTGATTTTACATTCAATGTAATTGTCGAAATCTTAACTAGACGTACCCAATTGGCCTTATGCGAATAGATGTGTTAGTATAATTTTCAATTCTCGATTACCCGTAAACTTGTTCACTTATACGATATATAAAAGTTTAAATAGTTACTTTCCTTTATAAACTTTCTATTCATCGCATCTGTGCTGACTCGTTTCCATTAGGACTCGTTTCCACCGAACCACAAATTAAAAATAAAGCAAAACGCTCGCTTTTGCACTTTTACCCCAAATATATGTAGATTATAAGGACCCTCTTGAAACCATCTTTCTCGAGATGCAGTGCAAATAATTTGATGACGACTCTACAGATGACAAGGGAGGATGATTCACTCTTTTCTGTTTACCAGTTATGAGGATTTATTAAGGGTTTACTTATCGGTAAATGATGATTCGAGTATCATAATATAGGATAATGTAACCAAACAAGTTAATATATTAAAAAGTGTATAAAATATATTAAAAGAAAGAGAACTATTGTATTTATAATTATGTTTATTACGGTTTTTTTATGGAATATTTGTGGTTTATATATTTATCCATACAGATAAATATATATTTCGGGAATGTACTAAATCAACCTTTCATTTGACAACAGACACGATATAATTATATAATGTTATTGACATTTAGACAAGTATTTTTTGATATTTGGACAGTTTAGGTACCCTATGACACTCGGAATGACATAACTATCTAAGAATATCAAACACTTTTAAATAGGTTCAAGCGTTTAGAAGGTATGACGGAATAAAAACCAGGGTTTCATCATTTTATCCACATATACAGAATTTCATCCATATATAATTTCGTAGTTTATAATTTTCCAAAATCTTGGATTGGAATAAAATCCTAAGAACCAAAAACGATTATTTAAAATCGGTAATATTTTGGGGAGTGTAGTAATTAAACAGTTTATATAATTTATTTTGCTAATTTATTATTCCAAATATTTCTTTTGTTTACTAGGCCTACCGAATCTATTCCGGACGGCTCCGAAGAGGAAGAACGAATACAATGTATGTATTTGTCAAATGATGAATATCAGCACGCACCGTGTAACATGGCGATTAATATTAAAGATGTTGCTTTCTCCTTATATGAGAGCAAGAGGTCGCAGGACGTATCTTATGACACTTGAGACAAAACGATTCTAACAATACGATACACTTCTAAATCAGCTCAAGGGTTTAAAAGTTATGGTAAAAAAAAAGAAACGGAAAACATACATAGATGAATCCTAAACACATAAC
This sequence comes from Micropterix aruncella, assembly GCA_944548615.1. Lineage (NCBI taxonomy): Eukaryota > Metazoa > Arthropoda > Insecta > Lepidoptera > Micropterigidae > Micropterix > Micropterix aruncella. Next base: position 23,060,548 of record OX155953.1, on the reverse strand, counting down.
ACTCCCTTTGGGCAGTCCGTAAAAAGAGCGGGCACCTGTTAAGAAAGTTCGTTCTCAGACGTAGTGTATGTTATTTATCATCAAATATAACAAGTATATAAGGGAAACTGACCAGCTGGATCTGTAGATACCAACCGGATTTCCATGCAAAGGCCTCAGTCATGATCAGTTTTTATGTGGCTGATAGATATTGCCATGAATAATACCTTTGTACTGCATATATCAAATGTTAACAGCCCCTTTACCACACCGAACGTTTATTTGCATCCATTCACCCGAAACAGCAAAGCTTTACGAAATTAAGCGTATTGCGATTATGAGTTAATGCAATGTTCAAATCTAATTTTACTGGTGTTAAATAAAATTTAATTTATACAGGATGAGTATTTAATTAGTGACATCATTAAACTGAGTTATTCAGTACGAGCAATTAAGCAAATTTTAATGATTTTTTTAGGAAAAAACACGAAAAAAATATTTTTCGAAAAACATTTTTTTTAAATTGGAAAATTTTATCGTTTTGAAAAATACAATAAAAAGAGGTATTGTGTTGCGCAATCTAGCGGTCCGTAAAATATCGCAAATATTGTATATTCACGATATTTTACCTATTGCTAGATGGCGCAGTTGCAAGAATGCTTGTTAAAGTTTTATTTACCAGTCAAGTGTTTAAAATTTACCAAAAAGAAAAAACAAAGACAAGTTTTTATTCCAAAACAAAAAAAAATGTTTTTTCCCATTTTTTATTAAATTAAAGTTGTTTATTTGCTCGCACTGATTCACCCACTTCAAGGATGTCACTAATTAAAAACTTACCTGTATAATCATTTTTAGAAAAAGAATTAGAAGATATACCATATATAGGGCGTTTTTAGAGGAAATATATAACATTGTTGTTACTTCAGTTAAGTAAATAAAAAATATCCTCTGAAATTTGAAATTGAGTAAACAAAACAGACTTTTCATTGTGGATTTTCCAAATTACTGCTATTTTCATTCTGCTAATAGGTATGTATAATCGAGACGTTAGCAATTCGCGTTCCGAAGAAAATCGTTATCATACAAATTAATTCTCTTAATGTCTCTCCGCTTCATTATCAAGGTAATTGCGGACTTAATTATATACTCCATAGTGTTTAAATTTGCGCGTGCTTTAGCTAAATCGTTTTATAAGTACTGTATGGCATATTCGTTTAAGTTTTATAAGTGCTGTATTGTATAAGTACTGTATGTATGTATAGGTGAAAATCAGGCCTTGTATTAAACATAATATTTTTTTTAAATTTGATATTAGTTTACCTGCAGCTACACATCATAGCTCAGCAGCATGTTATATGAAAAGTTTTACAATATCCTTACGTTCTTTTTAGTTTCATACTATTTTTTTTTAAATTGGTGGCCCACAATGTTTTTAGTTTTCTGACCGTAGTAGATTTAGCAGCTGGATAACTCATGGTTTTTACTGTAAACATAATTTTACATTTTACAGTCATTAAACGTTACAGTTAAACGTCATTACATTAAACGTTAAAATATCTACGTTTAATTTCATATACATATTGTATTTTGCGATTTCAACTGAATTTTAATTTTTACTTCGTCATTGTATTAATAAGTAAAAATAGTTCTTTCTACTGTTCTTTCCGTAATATAGCCCCATTTCAGTGTCACTGTTTTAAGATATCTATAATTTTTAAACGGGTAATATGCTGTTATAATTAATAATGGCAGTGATCACACGACCTCAACATAATTAAATAGCTCAGCAAAGAGAAAGAAAACGATCTGACTAATGAATCTTGAAATAACCAGTAGGTAAAATATGGCGTTTCGACAAAATACAGTAATTAAGTTGCTTTTTAAATAGGGTGTTTCTGTAGGAAAATCTCAGAATAAATAAATCGGAAACGAAGTAGTTCCTATCTTAAAAACTAGTTTCAATTGTATGTCAATGACTTTATGTCTTCGATCGAAATATTTTAACTACTGTTACAAATACATATAGGTACAAGTTGAGTTTTAAAGATAGATTTGCGATAAAATATGAATAAAATAATTGTAAGAGAGAGATATAATATTTAATCTGGAGAAAACAAAACCTTTAATGGCTTTTCTCAAAATTCTATACTTTAGATAAGGTCCCATTACAATATGTCGAATTTATGTCGAATGCCGAAATTAATTTTCACATCAACAATTATTACAAAAAGTGCTGGATGGAAACTCTTACGCTAATTAGAAATCAGAATCCGAATTAAATATTTTATTAAAAATGTAATTGTAATACTTTTCGACATATAATTCAACTCACCTTGCATACATTTTAGACGCCCATAATAAATAGTACATAATATTTTAGATTATATTTTACCCCCGATAAATTATATGACTTTCGTCAA
>OX155953.1:22974794-23057949 GCA_944548615.1 Micropterix aruncella | reverse complement strand
AAATATTATATATATATATATATATATATATATATATATATATATATATATATATATATATATATATATATATATATATATATATATATATATATTATATATATATATTATATATATATATATATATATATATATATATATATATATATATATATATATATATATATATATATATATATATATATATATATATATATATATATATATATATATATATTTATATATATATGTAATGAGTGCCGATTATTGTAAAACTACGTTAATGAGGTTTTTCGGATTAAAGAAAGGATTTTCACGAATACGAGAACAAAAAGATGAGGGTTTTCATTGTATGTGTGTCAGAACGACCTGGGCGCCAGTTCCGTATTCATTACTTGCTTCGGAACACTCAATACTGCACGTAAGGACCCCCGACGGCTAGGGTATCCTACCACTTGGAGGCAGAACGGATAGGCAGTGCCGGCAGCTACAGCCCTCAGGGGTGGTGAAACTAACCTATCCGCCTGTTGATGCGAGAGTAACTGCGTCGCAGGCAGCCGACCTTGAATTTACGGGAGTGTCTATTTTTGGAGAGAAGTTAGGTTGTGGGTCAATCAAGAATATTAAGTTTTTATATCTGGGAATAAGCAATTTAATTGAGATGATTTAATTATGGTAATTTAATAGTGACAATCTAAGTTTCGAAACAATTTAACTAGTGACCGACGTGTCGGTCGCCTCGAAATGCTAATGTACCTTTGAAATTGGTTATCGCAGGGTCTATCCCCAATAATTTAATATCAATCTAAGACTAACGGAATTAAAATGAATTAAACGTCGTCCCTTCCATAGGATTGAATATTTGATATTATTTATCGATTGTGGAAGTACCTCTTGCCGTAATCCCTCGGGTATTCCGGGTTGTTACCTTAAACCTTTAGAAATGAAAAGATAGTTTTCTGACGGAGACTGTACAATATTTATTGACAAGATATGTTACAATGTGAAAATCTGGCCGTAGGTTTAATCTTACAAATTCTTAATCAGTTTTCGTGTTCAAAATTATATTTAGACGAGAGGGTTAACTGTGGAATTTTAAATATGGTGATTTATGTGTACAAAATGAAGAAGTATGCGAACGACTGGATATGGGGCTTCAGGAATATAGGATGGCTGATATGGGAGCGACTTTGCGGGTATTCTAATTTGTCCCTCGGTACCATGGACGATGGTTTCCTCTAATCGTGCCCTGAAGTGGGCGCAACGACCTAGCTTTGCCGGCCTGTACCAAGGCTGAAGGCGCGTACGCGTTTCACGGTTATTAGAATCGTGGGAATTTTCCTATTATTCACCTTCCCGGTCGAGGCACGTTATCCTACTTTATATTAACAAGATTTAAGTATCCTTTAAAGAAATAAATTGAGTCTACGTGTCGACAACGGCTCGGAAGTTCAAACGGACGGTTGCCCTTCAAAACCCTAGAAAGGGGTAAGTATATATATATATATATATATATATATATATATATATATATATATATATATATATATATATATATATATATATAGATATATATATATATATATATATATATATATATATATATATATATATATATATATATATATATATATATATATATATATATATATACATATATATATATATATATATATATATATATATATATATATATATATATATATATATATATATATATATATATATATATATATATATATATATATATATATATATATATATATATATATATATATATATATATATATATATATATATACATATATGTATATATATATATATATATATATATATATATATATATATATATATACATATATATATATATATATATATATATATATATATATATATATATATATATATATATATATATATATATATATATATATATATATATATATATATATATATATATATATATATATATATATATATATATATATATATATATATATATATATATATATATATATATATATATATATATATATATATGTGTATATATATATATATATATATATATATATATATATATATATATATATATATATATATATATATATATATATATATATATATATATATATATATATATATATATATATATATATATATATATATACATATATATATATATATATAAAATGTCATTATTGAAAAAATATCATATTTTGTAAATAATACCACATATACATAATATATCGTACATTTCCATTTTCGTTTCTAGAAAATTTCATGTGTACCTACTTTTGATGATATAGTTCTTTTTCAAAATATGGTAGGTACTTGTATTTAAAATATGTTAATATTTAAAAATATCATACTCTAAGAAAATATCGCACGTTCACAAAATAGCACGAAATTTCACCGCCCGGTAGCGTAGTGGTAAGGTCGCCCGATCTTACATAGTAAGATTCTGGATTCGATTCCCGGCTAGGTCGCCATTTTTCGTTGGGATAAAATTAACGAAATTGCATTTTATTTCTGTTTTGGAATACAATAACAAGACATACACTTACATAAAATGTTATATGCACACATATATACACGCATTCTATAATGGGGTTGGTTATAAGAAACCCGCTAATTTGGAAGTTTCACAGTAAATAGTAATAGCATAACTTTATAGCTCCAATTTCTTAACCATTTTACTTTGGTCTCAAAAAGGGAAAATTATAATTTTAATGTCAGTAAATTATATGTATCTTTGGGTGCAACGTACATGTAGGTAGGAAAAGCTTATTCGTTTCTAATAATCGCGTGAAACTACTTAATTTTGTATTAAAAATTTAAAATGTTATACTATTAATTTAAAAAGAAGCACAACTAAAATGAATCCTTGAAGCAGGATTATAATTTTCCATCTACGAAAGAGTAAATTGATTTCGATAAATTGCCTGCATTTTTACAGACGGAAGATTTAAAAATATGATTTACTAATCCTCTCACGTTCTCACCGAAACATTATTTACAGCGAAAAAGGCTAGATTTCCCACCAAGCGCCCAGATGTAGTTTACGTGCTGAGGATTTAGCTTGAAAATAACATAGGTAAAACCCATTAAGTATAGATAGAAATGTATCCACTCAGGGAGAATCAAATAAATATATACACTAGATATTTTATTTAACAGCTTGCAAGTAGGACGAAACGATACCCGCATTTGAAACCTACATTTTAGGATTAGATGTAGAGACCAGGAGTTATTTTTAATCGCGGTCCATCTGGCGGCATAAGTTTTAATGGAGGCATAACTCATCGTGAAGGCATGATGATGTTATGATGGTATGGTAGAATGGCAGATAGACAGACAGATAGGCAGATAGGCAGATATGCAGATAAATCTGTATATTACCTGCTTACGTAACGAAGACACGTATCGTCAAATTTTCGATTACATGTAACACTATTACACGTAATGTTAAAATAGTAACCACATTTATCTGAATTCCGTCTCATTTTGTAGAAATGCTAATAATGCAGGTTGAAATATCCAAGTCGTCCAGACATGACAGTTGTATTTTATCCTACATGCATCATATATGTTGAAATGCAACGTATGATCCAGAGGGTACATACTTGCATAATATTCGATAATGACACCTCATATAATCGGTAAGGACACGGATACATTCTAGCGTGCAGCGTTCAGATATTCAGCGAGTACACCAATCCCAGAAATGCAAATTCGTCAACAACGTTTGTCGTGCCAGTAATGGTGTTATACCGTTATACTTGATGCATTATCAACATGACGTGGCGTCTTTTCGAAACTAAGTCCTTGATCGGCCATTTTTACACTGAGGGAGTTCATTATTTCAAGACAATAAGTATATATTTCTCCCAGTATATATAGATTGCCCCCCAGTCCATATTACAGATCCAGAACCCACGACGAATAGAGACTGAAAACATCTGTCATTGCAGCCTCATATGGGTCACTTATATTCTTCTTGCTGCTAAATCTGGGCATATACACATAACATGCTCAGACACTTCATCCCCCATTTCGCAACGCATGCACACGGGTTTTTCGACTATCCCTGGTGTGTGCGTATGCTTACTAAATCATCAGTGCAGAGTGAGCATGTCCACTATCTTCCACTATCCGAATATTTGGGGTATGATGTTGCTTATGACGCAAATATAAATTTATACAAATAGATTAACATAATGACGAGAAACCGTGAAAAATACCGCTTCCGCCAAAGCGAAAGCTAACATAACAGTCGGTAAGGTTCTTAGTACAGTTTTCTAGAACTTCCAAGGTATTTTTGCTTATAATTGTGAAAAAGATAAGTAAACCTGCTGTTCGAGCAATCCTTCCCGTGACAATGCCGGTCCTCAAACAGCTGTTTTGGCTTATCATCTCCAGCAAATTCCCTAGATAGCTTTTTAATATCATCTCCGTAGTCCAGTCATGTTTGGATGGTTAACTGGTTGGAAGCCAGCCTTTGCACGCAAAAAACTGCGATAAAGCTTTTTGGTCGATTTTGTAAATACATACTAACCATATCGTTTTATCATGAATTCCCTCTTTTTACCTAATAATTAATCTTATTATTCGTGTATATCATACATTTATATAATATATATGGGGCTCGGCGGAAAGGGCTACTCACGGATCTGTCAAACGACGCAAAATGCCTATAGGCATTGTTGGCGCCTGACCGGTTAAAAGAAGCATTGTCGTCAGTTATGATATTCAAAATAATGTAGAAAAATGTCTTCCATTTTTAATTTATTTTGTTTTAAATACATTTAAAAAGTATATTAATTTAAGAAACATATCATTTGACTCTAAACTCCGAACTCTGATTGATTTATAGGCTCTTGTGATGGCTCTGCAGTTTGGTAAGAACATTACAAAAATCATTACTTTATCAACCATTCTTAAAGGACCAGCTCGTACAGCTGGCATGAAAATAAAACAAGCTCTAGCCGCCGCCTCGATAAAAGGCTTAAATGCAACTTCGTATTCGCCTGGTACTTCGTATTCGCCTTCTATTTCACGGTGTAAAAGCGTGGACACTTACGGATGCCATGTGCAAGAAGGTGGAGGCGTTCGAAATGTGGATTTAAAGGAGATTATTAAGGATTTTCTAGAAGCTAAATATAATAGTTTTGCAAAGCGCGGGTAAATTGTCGGAGGTTCTAAATACCACTAAAAGAAGGAAGATTTAATATCTTGGCTACATTTTGGGTAATCAAAAATAGGAGCTTTTACAACTGATAGAGGATAAAAAGGGAAGATAAAAGGCAAGAGGAAACCGGGAAGAAGAAGAACATTTTGGCTTAAAAACCTGCGCAAATGGTTTGGGGCCAGCACTTGACCCTTGTTCAGAGCAGCTGTGTCGAGGGTACGAGTCGTCTTAATGACCGCAAACCTTCTAGAAGATGACACCCTTATGAAGAAGAATGTAGGAACCGAGCCAAAAACAACATTTTAGATACAATTTTCAAATGTTCAGGTTTCGCTCATTCCTCACTCGCTCCCTAGGGTTTTTATCGTCAGATAAATTGTAATCCTAGAGTACTTGCTTAAAAAGAAACTCGATCTGCTTCTTTTAAGATCTCAAAGTTTTGTAATTCGAATCCGATTCTAATTAAGCAACAGTCGGTTGGCGTCTGACTCATTTCACAGTATTCCACTTATATATTTAACGCTGTTGCTAATTTCCTCCTAGCTTTTGCATGCCCCCTCCCCTCCCCCCACCCCGCTAAGTATATCTCTGCTTTTACGGCTTCAATTAACATAATTGCGATTCTATTACACCGGTAGTTAAAGCAAATAGCAGCAGTTGCTGAATTCGGGAATAGTGATAGTGCAGAGAAGAACTAGAGTGTAATGTGAAAGTAAATTAATAATGTTTACACTGTATGTAGTTACATACAAGTATAACGGAGTCGATTATTGAAATTTAGGAAAAACATTTTTCGCAAAGGTAGATTTACATTACATAACGGATATCGTTTTTATTGGAATTTGAATTTTTAATAAATCGAGGAAGAAAAGCGAGTATAAAAAGTGATTTATATGTTTGAATCTTATGTCTAAAATATGGGTTTGATTGTAACCATAAACGTACGTATTTATAAGTACGATCTTGATAGTCAGGGAGCCGGCCATACGGACACCCTACGTCATAAGATACAACGTCAAATTGAATACGCATGAAAAGCCGGATAAAGGTATCCTTGAAAAACTATAAGTCATTAAATATATATTGTACGGTTAAAAGAATAGATGCTAGTTCCGGTGTACTTTTTGATGTCCAGTATACTCTTTATGTATGAGGAGCGTATTTAAATTTTCGCTCAAATTTCAAAAAAATATAACTAACAGGTGTTAACAGCATTGTGTAAACAGCGCTTTCTTTTTGCGCCGTGTAAACGCTTAAAGGGCTTGACAATTTCTTCGAAATTGGAACGAAAATTAAAATACGCTCCTCATACTCCGGTGCGGCGCACTTCAAAAAGTGCACAGGAATTTGCGACTTTCTTTTAACCGGACAAGAGTAATTTAATAATTTATAGCTTTTTAAGAATATATTTTATTCGGCTGTTCATGCATAATAGATTTATTTTGTCTTTTATCTTATGAAGTAGGGTGTACATATAGCCGGCTCCTGGACTAATATACTGTATTAATGTCTCACTAATTGCCGTATTAGAGATCACAATTATTATATTAAATTATAATTATATATTTATTCGTTAAAAAGCATATAAAATATACATACATGTATATATTTTAATATTTAGTCAATGCGATTATGCTATAAAGAGTGCAGAAAGTTGAAGCACCCGTAAATGGTTAATGCCCACTTTTATCAAAGGCACAGCCGAACGCTCAGGAAATTTCCAAATATTCAGTGCTTCGAAGGTACACAAAACATTTACATGTTTGGTCATTGCATCTTGACACCTCAGCAATCGACTTAAAAATCTATCTCCATTTAATTGAAGCTCATCAGGATTATATTGCTAAAAAACTTCAAACCAAAGAAAACATGGTGTCGCGACTAAAGGACACTAGGGCTGCATAATGAACAAACACCTGAAGAAACAGACCATCGAAAAGATTTGATAATATTAATTTGTGCAAAGATTTACTTTGTCACATTGAAATATATTTAGCATGAGAATAGTTAGTGATCTCTCTACTTCACAATAAAGATATTTAACGTACAATGGCGGACTTATTACTAGTTACACAATGTCTTCCAGTCAAGAGGAGTATGTTGACAAGAAGAGTAGTCAAAAAGAAGATACGATAAAATTTAGGATGACTTTTGAAATTATAAGGAATTTTATATGAATCTAAAGCGGAATGTTTTCATTAATATACGAATGAGACATAAATACCTATATACATAAATATTATTATATAAAGTATACTATATATACACACATATTATTATGCATACATATAAATATTTCAATACATATATACATATTAAAATTATTAATAATATATTACTATATGAAATCGATAACTATCGCGGTTGTTTGAAATTATAAATAAGATAAAAAAGGAATTTACCGCGTGAATTTTGTAGCACCCGACATTTTGGCGACGTTGCAGCCGTTGTTGTCTAGGGTAGACTTAGTTTAATTAACTAAGTAAACTCATTGGTAGCTATATTTGTTTAGCGCCGCCCAACTGGGATAAACCCGTTCTAGGGATAGCGTTTCCAGAACGTTTTAAATTAATTATAACTATTGATCCTAACTAAATCCTAACTAATCCTAAAACTAATAACTAAAATCCTAAATGATAACTAAAATAAATTACCTAACGTATAAAAGAAATCTAAATACATAAAAGATATACAAATCAAAGAAATATAAAGCAATAATGAGATGGTATTTTGTTTATATATAATTAGGGGAAAGTTAATAGTCAATTTTCATTAGTCAAATTATTATTAAAAAATATGCTAAAATATAGTAAATAAAATTTTATATAGATATAATATATTCAACAATAATAAAAAATTAAAGATAATAAATTTAGAGCGAATAAGATTGAAAGAAGAACTTGTAAAATTAGATGTAACAACTTTATATTTAAGTTCCCACCGGTAATATACGCTATAAGAATAGGTTTATTTAGAAAAATATGTCATTTAATTACAAATAGGCCAAACAACATGCATGACGCTAGGCAGCTATCGATAAAAAGGGCTACTACAAAAATGGCATCAGTGTCATCGGAAAATTAAACCGCCAAAGTCCCAATCAATACAATATATGGCGACACGCTCAAGCCAATTACTACATATATACAAGTCAAATGGAGGGGATAGATGTTAGACCGAAAACGCAGGGTTAATTCTAGTGGGAGCGACCCTATAAAAGGTAGGGCCCGTGTCAAAATCATTAGTGCGCGTATCAAGAGTGTCATTATAGAGTCGTTAGGGGTTATTATAGTTTTTGAAGGAGTATGTAAAAGTAGGGAAAATCTAAATAAAAACGGGGCTGGCGGCAGTAGCAACTTTCAGAATTCAATAACAATTTATTAAGTCCAGTAGCGGCAAAGCCGACCCTAGAGAGACACACTCGCGCTCCCTAATCTCAGATAGTCAAGGGGTAATCACTTATAGTTTTAATTTTATTAGTTTGTTTGGTTATTTTACTATTCAAACAATATTATTTTACAAATCTTTTCTGACAATTTCATATTTCGATTTTATTCTGATTTTACAAATCAAATTTCAACACAATTTATGCAATTTTACAAAAAAAAATCGGTACATAGTTTTATCATTGATTTTATAACAGTGATTCTGATACGTCGTTAATACTCCTGCGTTCAGATACGGTAAAATAATATACGTAATAAATTATTAATGAAAGTCTAATAGTCGTATAATTTATACTTAATTATATTGAGTTCGTTTATATTTGCAAATAATTACATTACAATGGGACACAATGCTCGACACTTACAGACTGTTTAAAAAAGACACACTACGCATTGGATGACACTATATTTTGCTGGGTCGACAGAAAGCATCTCTGTAGCAATTAGTCTATCGGCCTGATCGATAGGAATGCAATGAAATCGACCATGCAGATTCCAATATCTTGCGATCAAGAACAAAGGCATTACCATTCCAGGCATCATTATCAGATCATAATGCACATCTAGTGTAATGGGTAAATCTTGGGTATATTGGGATCTTATTCTGTTATCCTGTGTTGCATCTCCTACATTAATAAGCATCTCCCACATTAATAACTGTTACTTATTTATATTTACCTCGATGTAGCCCAAATCGAACAGGTCCCACAATTCAAGTATTTAGGATCGTTGGTTACGGAAAAGAAAGTGGCATCGACGGCCGATGTCCATAGCCGGATCGGTCAGGCAACAGCAACATTCGCCTCGCTCAAGTGGTGCATATGGAAGCGAACGAATATTACCATCAAAACCAAAGTACGACTATACCGTATGGACCGGAAACGTGGACGTTACTACAATCGGACTTCAAAAAGTTCGAAGTCTTCCAAATGCGATGTTTGAGGCAGATTCTCGGTGTCTCACTCCGCGACCGAATTCGAAACGAGACCATTAGAGAAAGATGCGATATATTAACAACGATCGAAGAAGAATTACAAAAACGTCGACTACGATGGATCGGCCATGTTTGCCGAATGAAAGACAATCGCTTGCCACGTAAACTTCTTTGGCGAGACCGTCCGACAGAATGGAGAATTCAGCGATCGGCACCGAAGAAACCTGGATAAATAACATCAAAGACGACCTTAAAAATCAACGATTGTCGGCTAGGGATGCTCAAGACGTGGCAAAAAATCGTCAAGAATGGAAGCGAATCGTGAATGGAGTACGAGATCCAGCGGCACCGACAGCAGCGTATTGGTTGCGAGGGCGACCCCCTCCCCAATCGCTGGCTACGGAATAAATAATAAAATAATAACTGTGCTCTTAACGGTTTAAGTAATAATATTTTTTTGCAATCTCTTCAGTAAACTATTTTAATTTATCTTTAAATTGTGATTTGTCGATTGACGAGCAGTTATAGCCTAAAATGTAAAAGGTGTCTCTAATTTAATATATTTAATACTTTCCCTAAATGTCTATTTCCCGAGAACGGCGCCTTTTTACTGTGAATATCATAAGGGGTGGATAAACTATAATTTCAGAGCTAATAAAATGCGACTGGATGAACTCCCGAATGACGGTGATATGAGCAGTCTATGTACCTACTGTACCTGCGTGCAAATAAAATACTTGATAATGCGGAAAATATTTTTATCAGTAATTCAATCACGCACTCATACGTTAAAATTACGTCCGAAAAACTGTAAAATATTTTTTCATTGTAAAGGTTATATGCTGTTTTATAGAAAAAATGCGATCACAATTGTGATGCCTACGGTAATTCAATCTGGATAAAACCAAATAGCCAGTATGTTGAGCGATTATTTCCTGAAAACCTCGTCTCTATTGGGCAATCCCATCAAAGAGAGGGCAAACGACTTGTTATCTCAATCGCTTGCCCCTCTTGAATCTGCCACGAAATTAAAATTCTTTACCAAAGAAGTAATATTGAATTGTGTTTTTTTTTTAATTGAGACCGAACCGTCAGATTTCGTTTCGCGTAACAAACGCTTTCACGTAACAGGCCTATCCGGCAAGATCACGAGACAGTCTACATTCGGCATTATCAAAGTCGTATTGGCTAACATGTCGCCGGCCTGGCGGCTTACAACAAACCATGCAATCACATTCGATATTATTAGTAGTTTTTCCCTTTTAAGGGCCGCCCTAATAGATAAGATAAAGCATTATTCTCACTAAAAGAATATTATTGTTGTGTTCATTAAAACGATAGTTTTTAACGCTTATTTTTTATGTTTAATTTATTTCATTGTAATGTTTTTATGCTATATTTAACCTAACATGTTTTATTTTCTTTTGTTTTTCAATTATTCTGAAGTACACACTAAAATCCCAATGAAATGAATATAATTGGGAATAAGAAATAAAACCACCAGTATAAGTAGCCAAAAATTAATATTTATTTTTATAAAAGGGTCCATCTTTGAAGATCGGGTGGACAATGCACGGGCCTTGAAACTTGTATACGCAATAATATGCGGACCTACAGATGTTATGTTGACTCAGAGGTTGATGTCTTTTTTTCTACGTTTGAAGAACATTAGAAATCATTCTTTTGGTATTCTTCTTCGCCTTTTCCTGAAAAGTAGTATTTTCTTCACGCATATATACTTTTATAATATAATATAACTCCCCACGATCATTTTAACCAATTATCTAAAATTCGAAATTGTAGCGGAAATAATAGAAAATAGAATATCCCTTATTAAGAGATTAAGAGGAGATTAAGAGAAACAATCGATGACTGCTCTAGCTAAGTCAATTATATTATTATAGTTTTTTTATAGCTGGTACAACATTTTAACATTTTTCATTTTTTTTTACCTGTTGATGGTATTTTTATTAAAATTTGTATTCAATTATTTTATTTTTTATCACTGATTTCATATTTCTGGTTTCGCGATTTGATATTTTATGAGTTATGCGTACTATTCGACTACTGCCCAAATAATTTTCACATTTGCTCTAGGTTTTTACTCCGTTTGATATTTTTTTCTTATTCAAATGTATTATCTTAGCTTTTATTTTTATATCTCTGATGATTAAGTAAGTAAATTTTAAAATATTGTGTTTTATATGTAATTGTTTTTAATTTAATTTCTGATTCCTAATTATTTACATATCTTGCTGTTTAAGATTTTGATCCAATTGATCAAATGGTAATTAATGCACCAACTTTATTTAAAAGTAATCCAATTTTCAGGACATTCTAGTGAAGTTTTTGAATAATATATCGTCCAATTTATTACATTATGAAGTTTGCTGTCGTCTTGCTAGTTAACTACCCATTCAAAACCATCTATTCCTTTTCATTTACTTCGTTTTTTACTCATGATAATAAAATCACTACAAGCCGCTGCCAAAAAAAATCCTCGTCCATGGCCAGCAATTGTTCAACTGAATTGCTAGCGCATGAATGTACATATATTAATGATGCTCCATATCGCTCAGTTGGTATGGCGGTATCTCTAGCAAAAATTGCCACATGTTGACATCGCAGTAAATTGTGGTGACATCATAATGGCCAAATATTTATTCAGATTTGAGAAATTTAAATTGCCCATGTAAGCACCTGGCTGTGGCGTATAAGGCCTGCAATTTGTTGATGTAGTCTACTGAAAGGGAATTAGGCATCGCAATCACTAATGATAGTACTAAAAGGTTGTGGTTTATTATCAGTGGTTTGACATCCGGACTTTGTTCTCCCCGTTTATACTTTTTTGTCTTTATACATACCAGAATATGTAGGAATATGTTTATCCTTCAATTCCCAGTGAGCATTCCTATTGTTTATCTTATATAGGACCAAGATAAACCTACCTCGACATTTTGAGTTTGTGTCTCGCAATTTCCTGCCGTTCTCCATCTCTCTTTCACCCATCCTCTCGTCCTTCGCGCAGAACCATTCTTGTGTATCCTCTGTCAGTGGCAGTATATCTGTTTGCGATTCCACAGAGCCTTTCTCGCCAGTCTGTCTGCTTTCCCATATTTTTGGATTCCACTGTCTATCACTCATTAGGCTTATACTGTTCTGTAGTGAGATGCGTTATATTGTACATCATGAGTTTTTAATTGGCCACATCCTTATACTGGATGAATCTGTACGACAAAGTAAGCGAAACCTGTTTTTTTTTTTTTTAAAACATTTTTTTGTATTTTATTTTATACTTTATCTATTTAAGAAAAGTTTGAGAAACGTCGAGCGCGCTGCGCTATCTAACAATAGAAAAAATAACTTTAATAAACAATATTAGCGATATTTTACATATCACTGAATAACGCATCGTGATTATCGCTTTTTATACTACTTTTCACAACAACAAAAAAACAATAAAAATATTTTTTTTTTTGGTTTTCCCAAAAAATTTTATTAAAAGTTGCTCAGTTCGTCGTACTGATTCACTCAATACAAGGATTGACACTAATCAAAAACTCACCCTTTAGTGTTCATTCATATAGTGGCATTCCTAAATAAGTTCCGATAATAGACTTGATATGCAATCCGTTTTGTCATTCTCAGGCCCACTAGGACCACAGAGTAGGCCTTGGCTCCTATTCATTTGTCGATCTTGTAGCCGTGTTTGTTACGGTGTTAGGCAAAGGTGCATGGAAAGTTATACTGATTATAATACTTTATATGCCAAACTATCGAAGTTCCTTTTCATCTTGTTGAATCTGGTGTATATTGAGAATCTGGTGCCTACACTTTTTTTACGAATCTATGCATTGCGATCCAGATAACTATTATTACAGAAACAAAAGTAACATTCTGTTACCAACATGAACTATACCGTTATCGAATTGGTCGTCTTTGAATATCTTAAAATAATCCTAACTTTATTTCTTTTTACTATAATTTATTTTTAAATGTAATAGTTTTCTGTCGTTAACTAGGATGGTAATATGATCATTGTCTGCTAATCACAGCGATCATTGTTTACTAAACTTAGTAGACAATGATCGCTGCATTACCGGAATATTTAATTTTATGTGTAATACAATATATGATTGAAATACCGTGTATCCGTCTTATATTTAATGCTTTTGTAATCATCTCTTCGGCGTTTAGGTTAAACAATATGATGCAACCATGGTGTCATCCTTAATTAGTTTATACTGGCTCACATATGTAATACATTATTTATTAATTTAGTCATGTCCTCATTTCTATCGTCTTATAATTTTTTGACGCTACGTGGTCGACGATAGCTAAGTATATTTCTTCTGCATTTTCAATTTTATTTCCGCGATTGTATTAAGACAGAATATTGCCTTTCGGTTCCGAATATCCGTTCATCCTTATTTTTGTATAAGCGGAAACGATATGGCGAAATTTATCGCCACCCACCCTCGTACGCATTTGCATAATATAATGTAGCAATTAGGTTTTCTTACGGGTTGCCGCGATGAATATTTATGTGTTATGACTGTACCGATTCAGCAAATACTAGCATAAATATTCACTAAATTGAAGAACTTAAACTAGTGAATTAAGTGGTTTTTTGCTTGGTACCAAAAAAGAGAATTTTATGGGATTAACGGTCGCAAGCAAGCGGCCCGACGACAAGTCAATAACTATCAACCATCAAACAGTGCTAAAGCTAGGGACGCTTGAAAGGAAATTGTTTCATAGTAATTGTGGAAATTGTAAACAGCACCAACAAAAAAAACGGAAAATCAGAAAACCAATTTTGCATTTGACATCGCCCCAGAGTAAGAATTAAAAAAAAATGAAGATTTTGACAATCATAAATAAAGAAGAAGACGAAAGTCAAAGAAAATATTAGGGAAAATGCTAAGGCGACACCGGCCACCGGTAAAAAAAACAAGAAAAGCAGATCGTCCTCAATAGAGTGGTTTTGCATTTATAGTTACGAAAAATTGGTTCATCTTACGTCAGAGGACTGGATACAATGTAATATGCGCAAGGAATGGTACCATGGAAAGTGCGCTGCTAGAGGTGAAGGAAAGAACCTATATACCTACTTATGACTTATGTGCCAATAACGATGATTATTTACATAATGAAAAGATTAATTTGATTTGTAATTTCCTGTTGATTTATTATGCTAGTATTCCACAGTAATAATGAAGATTTTATCTATCATTATTACTGTGATTGATGTGTGCCAATAATGATAGTCAATCTTATAATTAAGGTTTTATAATATTTAGTTTTATAAACAATTTTATAAACGCTACTACAAATTTCCAATATTGCAAAAGGTACCTATATAAAAAATATATATTGAATTTAATTTTAGCTTAAAAATCCTCATCTGCTCTGACAGTAAAGAACAGCACTGTATGCTCTGGCTAAAGCCACCACAGAATCTTCTGTAGTCTGGGACTGCATGCAACAGCTCAACAAATTGGGAAAAGTCAACAAAATCACCCTAATATGGATACCGGGTCATGAAGGCATACCCGGCAACGAAGAGGCCGACAGACTGGCAAAACTGGGCACACTGGAATTCTCGGTGGAGCCAGTTGTAGGGGTCCCCTTCACTACAGGTAAGAAAATCATCAGGGACTGCTTGGAGTAGGAACATTGGGCATCCAGAAAAAAAAAACAAGGGATGTTGCCAGGCAAAAGCCATGATGGAGCAACCACTACAAAATAAAACCAAGGCCCTACTTGATATGAGCAAGAAGAACCTTAGAACCACTATCGGTCTCCACACCGGACACACGACCCATAGAGCACATTTATTCAACATTGGCTTGACCGAGAGCAAGGACTGTCGAATATGTGGCGAAGTACCTGAAGACAGCATACACATCGTTGGTCGCTGCCCAGGCCTCGCCGCAAAAAGACACTGTTTACTGGGACGAGCCTTTCTCGAACCCAGCGATCTGCCCAACTTGAAGGTCAGTGATCTACTTGGACTGGTAGGTAAGATGTACTGGGCTACTAGCTGACCACTGACCTAACCACAAAGTGGGTAGTTACAAAAGATCTTATAGATCCAGGTGACATCAAGGGCTGGAAACAAGCCCCCCACTCAGTTTACTGCTACTACTACTAAGTTTAGGTTGCTCATTTGATACCAATATAAATATTAAATTAATTTTTGACATTATTATTAACAAAAAAGATAACAATAAATTATAATGATTCAATTCGCCTTGGTCTACCCAATATGCATGTATACAAGTATTTACCACCACCCGTCTTCTACGCCGTAGCACCAACGAATGTTTTTTTTTCAATTGCCTTTTCATCTGCTACGATGCTACGCATATACCCTACTGATTAATGGCCGTAGCGTGAGCGGTGCCTGATCCTATCCAACCGGCATGTAACAACACCAAATACAAACGCACAAATCAAAACATAAATACACAGGCATATATAAATAGGCAAACTTCATGTTGCATCGTCGACATCTGGCTTGACAATTTTATAATTTAATCAATGACATGTAAACCGAATCGACTCGATTGTCTATGATAAAAACCGGATCATATTCAAAATGCTAAAATAATAAAAAAACTCTTTATTTTAAGTAAAAAAGGCGATCTTATTGCCATGCAGCAATGTCTATCAGCTAACATATAGCTTGAGTTTATAACATATTTAGTACGTTAGTTACGCAATAGAATAATAAAAAATATAAGTGATAAAAACAAACAAACAGAAACTAGAAAGAAACAGATAAAAAAAAAAGTAAAACAAATGACTAAAAATTAAATAAGGACGCAGGAGAGGAAGGAAGGAAAGTTAGAGAAAAGTAGGGGGAAGAGGTGGATTGGTTAATTTATGGATTTTAGGGTTATATGCTCCTTGAGCCTGGCCTTGAATGAGGAGATGCTGGGGGCTGTTCGAAAATACCGCTCTTTTTCGACTTCAGCTCCGCTCGGAGGTGGATGCCTCCGAAATGGAGTCAGTTTAATCAGTTTTTACGGCCGAAACATCCGACCGCTCTTTAAAAATAATACAGCAAATTATATTGCCGTAACAAATAACGAGTAAATTCAGTGAAGTGCACTGCTGCAGACGTCCTGAGATTATTTAAATACACCGAGAAGACGCTACCTTTTTACTCGTGTAAAGTGTAAATAATATCTACCTTATAATTACTTTTTTTAATTTACCTTTTTAAATTTTATTTCTAGTCTTTATTGTGATATTTCACAATAGGAGGGTTTATTATCATACAGCAATATCTTACAACCGACCCTTTAACGATGTGTTTATATGAATGTGTAAGTGCGTGTCTTAATATTGTATTCGATCGACATAATTCAAAATGTCATCCCGTTAATTTCATCCCAACGAAAAATGGTGACTCAGCACGGGAATCGAACTCGGAACCTTACAATGTAAGATCAGTCGGTCTAATCACTATGCCACGGGGCTGTGTACAAAACTTACCTGTTTTAAAGTATCTAGCTTACCGTCTTTCTTTCTTTCGAAAAATCTTTCGAAAAATAGTGCAACGTTACATACATGCGTCAATAATTATGATAAAACGATACTCTAAAGTCTAATCCATATACCGTAAAGCAAGTCCACAGAATGCCAATATTCTTAATAAATTTTAAAATTAGTCAAATCAGATACCGTTTGACAAATAGAGTTGTCAACTGCAACGGGCGAACCCGTCACCTCAGGAAGTTTTAACGATTGGTCGATCTATCTCCCGTGAAGTGAGCGCAGAAGACTTGGACAAAACAGTTCACCGTCAAGCTCCGCCACATGCCTGTTAGAGGCCAATGCCTTATACGCGAGATAACCAGGTATGTTACCCAGCGGGATTACACTCACGTCCTTACTTCCAATTGCGACCAGATTACTCCGGTCTCTCGACTGGTTACGAATTCGAGGTCGCTTGCGCGGTCCTCTCCCTTAAGTAGCGGCGAAACGGTGTAAACCGAATCTATCGCGGATCACAGCATCCTTTCACCCAGGATCGGGTAGCTGATGGTCGTTTCAAGAGCAGTCGCCGTAAGGTCCGCAACCACCCCCGCTCTATAGGAAACAGTACTCCCTCGACTGTTAGTCAGAGTCTGGTCAAAATCTGGTCACAATTAGAAGTAAGGGCGTGAGTGTAGGCCGGCCGGGTAACACTCCTGGCTATCTCGCGGTTAAGGCGTTGGCCTCTTACGGGCTTGTGACGTAGCTAGATGGTGGACTGTTCTGTCCTCAAGTCTTCTGCGCTCACTCCAGGGAGATAGAACGACTAATCGTTAAAACTTCCTGAGGTGACGGGCTCGCCCGCTGTAGTGTCGACAACCCAAGTTGTTAGTCAGAGTGCACAATCAATTGGCTTACGCCGCTCGGTGCGCAGACTGTCCAGAAACGCCAGAAGGTTGATTCCTTAAGGAAACTAGCCCTAAGGGCAGAGTCCTGCCCGGGCTCGCACTTCATACGTGGAGGCCGCCGGATGGGTTTTGACCTGTGAGTGTGACAAACCCTGAACAAAATGGGTCTTAGTGGCCAACTCAGCAAGGGCCCATTAGCTCCACGGTTAGACATACTGAAATTTGTATGGCAAACGGGTATACTCCCTCGCCTTTTACCGCGTAGCACTATTACCCTGTCACGGCTGAGAACTGGCCTTCTGCATCCTTATAATATCATGACCGAAACCACACTAGATTCAATCGAAGTAAATAAAATATCCGCGACGTTAACGTTTCCAAACGATAACTCTCAGTAGGGATATATGGGGTTATATTGCGGTCGATGTTTACTCCGACCGTAATAAATAATTTATCGTGCCTCAGCTGTGATACGTTTTTCTGCTTAAATAAGTCAGGCGGAAATAGGCTAATATTATCTTTACGAGTTCGCCGACAGGGCTAGTGACGTCAAGGGCTATTTCTGCTACGAAGGATCGGCTAAGTAGAGCACTATCGTATCGAATTAATTATTCTCAGGTGTGTCGTGTCAGTGATGCGGCGACACATGTCAAAGTTTAAGTACCCTCTTTAACCTTTTCGTGACACATCGTTGCTACTTTTGCTTGGACTTGGACTATTTGTATTGAAGACCTTCTGTCCTGAGCACAAACATTCGGCCATTTTCTCGTGCTTTTATTATTATATTAGTTAACAAGTATTAGCAGAAACCGAAAGCACGAGCCTAAAAAAATAACGTGTACAAGAATAGGAGGTACGTTGAAGGTTTGCTAATATTGTTATAATGGACAATGTGTATTTTTAACCGAGTTATCAATTCGATTTTTTTTTATATATGTTTGCTACCTGAGAACTCTGCCATTTATGAATCAATTTCGAAAACTCTTTTATTATTTGACAGGATATACTTACAGATTGTTCCCATTTTTATCTAAATCCTCTTCTGATCATGGTATCCATGATAAATTGAGGGAACTCCTCAAATATTATCATATGAAGTTGAAAATTTACATATTGGTTCAATTCCGATAACAATGCATATTTTATGGTACCTAAGCATGATCTGATTCTATAATTTGGGTAGCTCCCGAAGAGGGGACTTCTCAACGGTCAACAGCACAGACATAAAATTTTGTATACTCATTCAGTTATGATAGCCCGTTCTAAATTCCACCTTGATATGACTATTGCACACAGGGTTGCCTTCCAATGAGGGAACTCCTTAATGGTCAATCACAGACACAAAATTTTGTATACGCATTCAATTATGATAGCCCGTTCTAAGTCCACTTATGGCTAATGGCTAATGGCTGCTGCACTTATAAACATTTTTTACTATTATTGTATGAAAAGTGTACCCAGAGTCTAACAACTTAGGAATAATAGCAATTAATTTTACTTGTGTAAAGAAGTAATAATACCAAAGTTCAACTCATTATGCCTTGTCGTATAAGAATTATACACTCCTGAAGTTTTGTATATATAGGTGACTTTGTGAAATAAACTAGTTTTTGAATTAATTTAAGTGGGGTTCATTATGTTACTACGGTTTTACACGTCGTTATCAACAGTTGACCTTCAATCCAATCTTAAAGCAAAAACCAATCAAGTCCAGTATCACAGCCAGAAACTAAAAACGAAATTCACATCAAAAGAGAAAACCTTTAGAACACTCTAACGTCAAACAAAGAAATGAAAACAGCCCATGCGCAAAATCTTACCTCCCACCTATACACTGAGTATCTATCTCTGTCTTGCTTATTTACTGTTTCTCTTTCATTCATATACTTGTTTAGACAACCCCAACGTAAAATAAAAGACTGCAGATGGCCCAAACAACATCTTACCTGACACTCGCACACCGATCATCTATTTCTGTCTTACTCATTGTTTCTTTATTTTCTTCCATAACCTTATTTACCGCTTTAGTTTCAGGATAAGATAAAAGCAGTCGCTCGATATTGGTTTACAGTTTGTGGATATTTTCTCTATATTTATCTATACAAATCATAAAATCAACTGTATTGTTTAAATAAAATGAAGTAAATAAAGTATTTTACTTAAAACGTGTAATTATTGAATAAAATACTTCGCAATTTCAACACTTCAGCTTAGCTGCTGTTGAACGAAACGTTACACTTGTAATAATCTTTCGATTAGGATATTTGGCATTGTTACGACAAACTTCGCAACGGTTACGAAATTACCCCTTATCCTATGTTATGTTATTTAATTTATAACCTAAAAATTCAATCACCTGTTGCATTTCAGTGGATTTACTTGAAACTCTTAAACATAGAGATAAGAACACGTCTAATAAATATAATATTCACGTAAAAATATCTCAAAATATTTACCTGAAAAAAATTTAGGAAAAAACAGGAAATCAACTTTAGAACGATAAAAGAGAACTCTTACACGTCGTGCAAATATTGACGCTTATCTCGAAGACGACTCGATAAAAAAATATTTTTATGGATTTATTTTCAGATAAAATTTGAGCTACTGTATAACACATCTGCAAAAATATTATTTGTATGACAAACAATATTTATGGATATGCCATTTTATTTTAGGATAGAAATTTAAAAATGTTACAAATAATTATCCAGTAAGTGATATCCAAATGTATTGCTTCACATATAAATGCACGCACACCGAATGAGCCTTTAGATTTATTGACCCGATCGATGTGTTTTGTTCTAATATTCTTGGACTACTGGTTGAGCGAAACTTATTTAACACATACCCTCAGATCGACATAAAATCAACGAAATTCGTAAATGTTCACAACTTGGGATTATAAACATCAATAGATAGAAAAACGTGTGAATCAAACTTCTTAATCAATGTAATCAGGTCGTCCTATTCATCTATTAATAATCTGAAACAATTATACAGCCTCCGAGAAGCATCACCGAAGGGTGTAGCGTGCTGGTTTTTTTTGTGACGGCCGATAGGCAGTGTGGTGGCTGAAAAGAAAAAAACATTTGTGTCAGCCCAAGACTGATTTCATCTGAATAATAATTTCATAAATAAAATCTGTCAGCGACCCTCTCTCGGCCGGCAGTCGAGCCCGGTTATGTTCCATTATGACACCTCAGGCGGCGCAGTTCGTTATTCGTTCGGCGCATTATTAGTGCAGCATGTATATGAGATATTGTACCCAAAATTTTACAATGTGATTTTGGCCTAAAAACGTGTCTATGTACTCAATTTCAAGTCTCTAAGTATAATATTTCGAAAATGATATATGACTTGTTCGCCGTGTTCGCCGGTGTTCAACCAAAATATTTTCAACTCTTGCTTTGACCAAATGATGTATGCATACCAATTTTCAGCTCAATCGGATTAAGCGTTTAGGCACTGTAGTGGAGGAATTTAAAGAGGCAGACAGCCACACAAACAGACTTTAACCTGTAAATGGTCTTAATCGCGTTAGGGGGGCTCAAAATGGACATTGCGCCTTCATCTCGAAAAAAAAGCGCATGCACAATACTTTCCCTTCTCTTTAGTTGGTAGACCGAGAAAGTAAAATATCAACAAGCAAGTAATGAAATAAAGGCGAAGGGCAGACATTTATCCTTGTTTCTTCGTCTCCTAAAAATAGAGACCTATATAAATATTTAATCACATTTGGACTCTTTTTTTATTGGAACTAAGATCATCCGACATTAATTATTACCGATAATTTACTTATACAGCCATCAATAATCCAAAAAAGCGATTGGTGAATTATGTCTTTTTGAAGAATATGTATCCGAGTTTGGAGCAGTAAAAATGTCTTAGCAATATCTCATAGAGTTATAAATACCCTAACTTCTATTTGACTATCGGTTTCTGAATTGAATAGTCCCACAGAAGAGCCATGGAGCCGTGTTAATTATTATTCTCTCGCACCAAGACGTTTTGTACTCGTTATAAAACTTGAAGCGGCGCCTTTGAAAAGTAGCCCCTTTGTTATGCGGCTCGGAAATTAAACGCCTTTGTTCTCATTTCTCTGTCTGTCTCGCTCCGCCCCCTTTATCTCTTAATACTTAGTGGGTAATTGCAATCGGATAAAGTAGTAATGGGTATCGATAATGGGAGATACGAAGAACGCACTTATTGCAGGTAGTTAGTGAAAGTCATTTCTAAATAATATATTGAAGTAATGTGCGAAATCTACTTCAAGCAGATTTTCAGGTTTAAAGGATTTGAAATTATTTAAAGGTTTCCCATAACTTTCATATGTGTATGGCATATGTGTACCATAACTTTAAAGGTAATTTTATAAATTATGGAACACGAACAATTTCTAAATTATATTTTTTCCGTTTAAAATTACACAGTATTTTATTTCTAAAAATATCGAAAATGACCAAAGAACTCTGGGAATTTTACCTGCCCAACCTTTACAAACGTACGTGAACGTATCTCGTACGTTCATACCGAAACCCACAAAGCGTGCGTGATACTTCAAATTGTTTCTACGATTCAAATACAAAAAAGCTTCATAAATGGGTATATTTTGTAACAAAGTTTTCGGGTATATTGTAAACAAGTATTATTATTAAGAAATACAATGAGAAAAACCCAACGATTTTATACCTACTTTTTTAATAATAACCCAAAGGTAGGGCGATTAAATAAATAAATAAAATATTTATGGTGACTTTTCCAATTTATTTTTTTTTTGTACCCTTCTTTGTACATATGATTTCTAAGTTAAAAAATATAATATTCAATTTTGGAAAAGGTATAACTTTTCATCTTTATGGACCACAGGGCACTTATGTCCCATCAATTTATACAAAACTTATTTAACCAATTTTCACAATACTTGACCTATGTACATGTTATTTACATCGCCCTTTAACAGTTTTATGTATTAAAAATATAGTCTACCGCAAAGCCTATGGTCCTCAAAGGGTTAATCATATTAGGTATGTCCATAAGTTGCCATATAATTAAACAAAAAATAAATAAACGAATCTCGTTTGTAAAATGGATAGGCGTGAAAGGAAAGTACACATTTGCTTCCTTTATTTATATACGGTTTATACCTACAGGCTTTATCGCCAACGCAAAGCTTCCCACGCCGAAAATATACAATGAAATACAGAGAGGTATTTATTTTATCAACTCAAATTCAATTCCGGAATATCCGGAGAATCGTCTGCAAGTAAACATAAATAAACGCGACATTTTACGATCATTCAATTCAATTTTTCACTTGCAAGAATGGATATACTTTACAATATTTATTTTGTAATTTTACATGTTGTATCTATTAATAACTAGCTGACCCGGCGAACTTAGTACCGCCTAACAGTCGATGAATATCGTGTTACAGATTAGCTGAACTTAATTTATGATTTTATGAAAGTAATACAATGAATACAAAATAAATATTAAGTTCACTACTTTATTAAGAAAATAACACAAAAATAAAAATAAAAGTACAAAAATTAAGTATATCAATCGCGTGTCAGCAAGACACGATTGAATTAAACTATGTATATACATATTGTGCAGCATGGGATGCACTCGCTTTAATTCTGTTCATTGAAGCACCATGTTATGAAAGTCATTTTTTTGTTTTTTTTTTTTATCAGGCGCAAGAACAAATAAAGCGGATGATTTGCCGACACGTGAGCATGCTACGTACAACTGAAAATGAGAAAAACATGGATTTACATTTTGTATTGGAAAATGTTTTTTCTTTTATTTTAATTATTCGTCAATTTTCCAATTTTCGTTTTTATTAGGTATTCTGCTATTCAGGACGGAGACAAATACTACAAATCAAAAACCATGAAAATCGGTCCAACAGATCTCGAGTTATACGTGTTTGAACAAACCCGACTTTGTTTTATATATATAGATAATAATAAATATCTTTATATTTCATAAAAAGGCGAGCTTACAGAAATATAATCCAACTAACTTATATTTCCGTGTAAAGATGTCGGCCGAATGTGCTACTATTAAAATTAACATCGGGCTACCTAAACGCTAATCTAAATACAGAAGAAACAGGAAAGTATGGGAAAGGGTTCAGGATGGTGATGACAAGAAATTAGGTTTTAGTCAAGCTCTGAACATGGCACATGTAGAAGATTGCAAAACGGTAAGCGGTAGCTCGTTCTAGAGTCTTGCGCAGGAATCGCCAGCGTACCGTTCTCTGCTGATCTCAGAGGAAGGCAAGCTGAAGCCACGGAATGAAAACAAGCTAAACTGATCGTTGAGGTACGTTGGTTACTGGGTCTTTAGAATACCGTTTAAAACGTGTTTGCTTACGTATATAAGGGCACTTCGGAAAACCGACACAAGCTCGATTTTTTCAGATCGTAAATGTAACGGATGCAAAAGAGACCATCTTCGAAAGTAGATTAATCAGGGAACATAATTGCATTTATTAACTCACCAGACGTATAACCAAGCGATACAATGCAGCCGCCTAACAATACTGTCAAGAATTAAAAGACCTGCTCGCCAGTGAACATCCGTCAAATATGATCCTGCAACAACAACCTCAAATATAAATTAGCAGAAAACCAGATGAATCCATTCGGCTCCAGGCTCTTGCACTAGCTTTTTTAGCAAGTATAGTCGAAGAGCCAGCGACAAAAAAGTGCAAGAGTTTTGTAAAATCTGATACTTTTAGATCAGACAGTATTTTAGTCATAGAATTCCCGGATGCAGTCAGCAGGCTAGATTCCGGGACACCTGGCACTGGCGTACTAGGAAAGGTGTGATTTAAATTAGTTCCCCCAAAGTGTTTTGAAAAAGCTAAAAATTAATCAGTAGACAGTGGATGCAGTAAACAACTCGAAACATATGATCAGACTGCTTTAAACTCGTACGCGTGGCGTCAGCATCTCCATACATATCACGCATCGATTTATGATGCACCGGTCTGCTCTGCCGCGTAACATAATGGCCGCAATGGCGAAATATAATGGTATGGAGATGCTGACGCCACGCTTTCGATTATGAAGCTGTTTGACCGTATGTTTCGAGTTTTTATTGCATCCACTCTCTACTGATGAATGACAGTTTTTCCAAAACACTTTAGGGGTACTAATTAAAATCACACCTTTCCTAGTACGCCAGGCGTCAGGTGTCCCGGAATCTGGCCTGATGACTGTACCCTAGCATTCTATGGCCAAAATACTGCCTGATCTCGAAGTATCGGCTTTTCCAAAACTCTTGCACTTTTTTAATCGCTGGTTTCCCAACTAGTAAACTTGTGTCGACGTAATTATTGAACGCCATCGTATTTTCGTCAATAATGTATTATTAGGGTCCGAAATGTCAATCATGAACCCCTTTCTTAAAGGGATTCGAATCCTCGGCGTGCGAGTCAAACTCGCACTTGGCCGCTTTTTTATTATAGCATTATTTAACATTACTTAAACTGCGTAAGTATTATGTAAGCCTAAAAATAAATCTCTTAAATTCAGTAGCATAAATTACTGCCCGCTCGAATTTCGACAATATTTAGCGAAAAATGGGTAATCGACGGTTTTTTGGTTTCGCTGAAAAAGAAAATATTTATATGCATTAACCCAAAGAATAAATAATACCGTATTTTACAAAATTTCCCGACAACTCCTAGCTCTACATGTTCGCAAACAGCGTAATGACGCTGGGATGGTATGCTCATGATGAGTCTTTATTTAGTTAAGGCTCACCTAGTGACAACAATATTAATTACGAAGCGGCACTGGATCTTTGCATAGGCGAATAATGCCAGCCTACAGATTAACGCAGATGTTTACTCGTATTAAAACAGCAGCTCTTATCCAATATTGCGATCAGCTGCTGTCACATATATCTTCACCGATGATCACAGCTGCAGCGTGCCGAGCAATAATGGCAAATAAATACATGTGCATACAGCAGGGTGATTTTATAACTTTAGCGTTCTCTATTGACTTCGCTTTCGCGGTGATTTAAGGAAATATAACTGGCGGCCGATTTTATAACTTCTTTTTTCTATGAAATGACGTCATTACACTCCTTTAAGGCTAAACATTTTTTATGAATGAATTTGACGTTTCAACTACGCCCCCGGCCCCAGCCGTTTTTGTGCGATTTTATATTTTTTATTCGAAAGGCCTTAGCGATTTCGTCAATTTTGCTTTGCAATGTCTTCATGCAAAGCAATGAAGACCAATATCAAGTTTTTATCGCAGCAAAAACTACGAATTTTCCGAGCAGGAGCTCGGAAAAATCGTAGATCCGAGGCTAGATGGGATTGCATCAGGACCTATTATTGAAACCTGCTTGGTAATTAACAATTTTAACGCGGTTTTACGAGTTTGGACATGTTTTCCATACCCGATTTTACACTTCGAGAGCTAATGGGCCCTGCTGCAGTTTGGCCACTAAGGCTCAGTTGTAGGGTCGGTCAAACGCACGGGTTAACACCCATCCGGCGGCCTCTATGCAGAACTGAGAGCCAGGGTTGGCGCTAGCCTGCGGACCAGTCTCCCCTGAAGTCAACCTTCGGGCGCTCCTGGGTGGTCTGCGCAAAGTGCGGCGTCAGCCAATCGATTGTGCATTTCGACTAACAGCCGGGGGAGTTTGAAAACATCAGTATCTCTTATAGAGCGGGGGTAGTTATTAACCTTAAGGCAACTGCTCTTGAAACGACCATTCGGCCACCCGATCCCGGGTGAATAAGCCGGGCAAAGGATGCCGTGGTCCGCGATAGATTCGATAGACACCGCATCACCGCTTCATAAGGGAGAGCACCGCGCAAGCGACCTCGACCCGGTAACCAGTCGGGAGGCAGTTAACCAGTTAATTACAGTAGGAGATATCCTTCCAAACTGGTAGTCAGAGGGGCGAGGCTGCCCGCTGGGTACGTTTCCCGGTGCATCGCCTTAAGGCGTTGGCCTCTGCCGGGCAGGTGGATTAACTAGACAGTGGATTGTTTTTTGTCTAAAGTTTTCTGCACCAGATAGATAGAAAGAAATTCCTTATTGCACATTTTAAAAAAACATACAACAGAGGGACTTATTGCTTAAAATCCCAACCTTCGCGGAAGTGATTTAGGTGCCAATAGATAAAACAAACAAAAAAAACTTATTACATAACAAAAAAATATCAAGTAACAAATATGCCATTTTTTCAAAATATAATTAGGATTTAGAATATTCGCAAGGCAAAGGATAGAAGAGGATGGGATGAACGTAGGATAATTATGAATTTAGGGCAATGAGACGTAGGATAACGTGAAATGCTTTCCCAGAGACAATTGAATAGTACAAACCGTTGGTGCGTTTCAGATATTTGACGGGAGCTGGTTCCATAGTCTAGCTACATGATCGGTGAAGGAATATGTAATAAAAGAAGAATTATGAATGAGAATTTAAATTTTACTATCATGACTGGAACGGAGTGAAAGACTATGACTTCCTAAGTGATCTAATTTTTCGGTTAAGTAGGAGGGAGCGGTAGGTTTGTTGAGGATGTTATAAAGAAGGGAAATAATATACATGTTTCTACGTTCACTTATTCGAAGCCAATGAAGTCTGCTTCTATACTCAGAGACGCGATCAATTTTTTTCGCATTGTAGATATACCTAATGCACACATTTTGAAACTGCTCCAATTTGTCTCAGGATGGCTTCAGTGACGTCAAGGTAGCAAACATCAGCATAATCTATTATGGGCAATAACAATATTTGAACTATGGTTTTCTTAACCTCCACTGCCAAAATATCTTTGCAACCGCCGAAGACTATGAAATTCAAATTCAAAAAACAAATATGCGTTCGCTGACTTCATTGATATATGCCAATATTCCTCCTTGTGGAACACCTGCAATGACATCAACAGTATCGTATTATCTGACACATTGCGACTGCCAAGAGAGATATTGATTGACCCAAATTTTTCACCGTCTTTGAATATGGTATAACATTACTTTCAATATGTATTAGTGGGACAGTTGCAATATTAAAAGAAGATAACAGTCTCTTGCTGCCAATTACAATAGATTGGGAACTAGGCGGATTAATTATGATACCATTTTCTTTAGCCCAGCGTGAAATATGGTCTAGATTTTTATTCATAATAGAGGTAGCCAAACTAACCTCTTGGGGCGTAGCATGTCTATACAGCGGCAGGTCATCAGCATAGAGATGATAATTGGTAGTCAGGCTCTTAGCTATTGGGTTGATGAATAGATAAAAAAGCAGAGGCGCCAATATTCCTCCTTGTGGAACACCTGCAATGACATCAACAGTATCGTATTATCTGACACATTGCTTGCGTCCACGTAAGTACGAGCTAAACCACTTAAGAAAATCTTCTGATAGATTAAAACAACGGGGTCGCTCGAGAAGTAAGTCGAAATCTACTGAGTTAAATGCTCTACTAAAGTCGAGTAAGGTAAGTATAGTGAGTTTGCGATCATTCATAGCGCATCTAATATCATCAGTGACTTTGACGAGGATAGTTTTGATGCTGTGACCTGGCCGAAACCCCGATTGGAGTGGGTCAAAGAAGACAGAAGGATCTAATATCGTTAAAGCTTCTTGAGGTGACGGGTTCTCCCGTTGTAGTTGACAGCTCTAGTGTGCGGAGATACAGAAATTCCTACATATTTAACCAAGAAAATGAAAGCAAGGATGCTGACACTAAGTGCGACAATCGTAAAACAGATTGCAACCCTGGGGCGCGGTGTTGCCGCAGGGCCCAGCAGGCTAATGAAGGCCTTTCAACAATTACACCGCCGGCACAACCGGTGAAATATTTCGCAGATAACCGTAAAATATTTCGCATCTGGCAACGTTCGCATGGTCTCACCGGGCGACCGCCCCGCGACACCCAATTACAGTAATTCGCCATTCTTAACCTTAATATTTCAAAGACTCTCATAATCGTCCTTTCAAATAAAGGACCTGCTATGCCGCTCAACAAATTGCCGCTGCGGAGCACAATTTGCGTTACATCCGGAACATTAATAAGGCTTGTATAAACAATAATAATATTTTGTCTTACCACTTTGACGGTCAAAAGCACCACGGGGCGATGTAATTACACGAACGGATATTAGAGAAGGGGGGAAGGGGGGGGGGGGCTCATAATTTGTGCACATTTTATTTATTTATTCATATTTAATAGCAAATTGCACTATATAGCTCCTTACATATCGTCTGATAAGACTTGATTTACTATAGCTGTAGTCCCAATTATTGCTGTACTTACTGCTTTTACTTTATCGGCCTACCAACCGAGAAGGAGGTAAAGTATTATGAACGCGCGAAAAAAAAATCGAGATGAAGCAGTATTTATAGGGGAGTTTAAATTAACCGGCATTCATCAGGGGGATGAATCAGTAAGAACAAAAATGCATTTTTTGATATAAAAATTTGGGAAAAAAAAACAAAAAAAAAATCTTTTCTTTATTTGAAAATTTTAAGTACATATTAGCGATTACCCTCCGATAGATAGAGCATCGAAGTCAGCGCTTTTTATACAATTTTTCTGATTTTTCCAGTTTTTATAAAGAGGTGCTTACTTGCTCGTACTGATTCACTCCCTTGAAGGATGCCGGTTAATACAATCTCACCCTGTAGATATACTTTTTGACCTCTCCCCCCCCCCCACCTCCCCCAAGAGGCGATTAAGACCATTCCAGACTGAAATCTGCTGTATGTCTGTGTCTGTGTGTCTGTCTGTGTATGTGCTTCTGTCTGTGTCTGTGTGTATTTCTCCACGACAGCGCCCAAACGCTTCACCCGATTGAGCTGTAATTTAGCAAGCAGGCATCATTTGGTCATGTCAAGAGTTGAAATGATTGTTTGGAAGATGGTTGAAATCTGTCCACCAAAGGGCCCGCTAGTCATAGGTACATACTTCAATCTCGAAATATTGGACTTTGAGACTTGAAATTGGGTGCACAGTTTCCTTGTTGGGCTGAAATCACATTGTGAATTTTGATCGGAATATCTCATATATAAGCGACACAAATAATATTTAATATCCTCTACTCAAATGTGGGGCGGAGTAAAACAGTTAAATTTGCGGCGTCGCGCGATATCAATCGCGCGACGTACGTTCGAAATTTAAATCTTCATTGCGTTGTGTCGCTCGTACGAAATTCAAATATTTAACGGCGAATTTTACAGCGACGCGCGCTTGCGATTCGATTTGTAAATTGAATGAGATTACGTTCTTGGCTAATTGCCGGCAAAGTCTTGAAATGAAATGAAAAATACATTTATTGTAGGTACTAAAAATAATTACATTAGTAAAAAAAACTTAGATACCTTTTTTTAACTTAGTACAAAGTCTTGGAGTGGCAAAATAGTTTTTTTTTGGTAACGTAAACAGGCGAATTGGTTTTTCCTCGAATCTCGCTGTAGTGCAAAGCCAACGTACAAACAAAATCAAAAAGACTACTCGAAAGTTTATGAGGATATGTACTTCTATATGTATTAAAGCGTCTTGTTTTTGCGGTGTTTTGGGCAGCTTCGATAGTTGAAAAAAGCAATTCGCCTGTTTTGCGCTACATACAATCTGGTTGATGCACGATATCACATACTGTCTCGAATTTCTTCTTGATGAAGCGACATACGTACATAATACATAATACAGTGTGTCGCTATTATAGATATTTGCGATAGTTTATTTGTATTCGATTTTGCAACTCTTTTGTTGAGTAACAAATTGTTATCAACTACAATAGACGCAATGTTTAGTTTCGATTTTAAAATTATTCATTTTCAACCCATCATTTTAAATTTGAATTATTTAACTAGTAAACCACTAACTATATTAAGAAATCACCAAGCATAAAGTTAATGGCATTATTCTCAGAATTCTAACAGATTTTTTATTTTTATTTATTCTAGCATTAATAACCCGGCGGCTGAGCACCAACCGGGCACGTCTCCAGGTGGCGGATAGGAGAACGCCCGAAGAGGGACCCCGGTTCGAGGGATGATACCCGAGGCCGGGTGCTCTTCGGGTAGTGGTGGCTAATACACTGTGTGTGGAAGGCCCCACCGCGGACCAACTCTCCAAGCCGAGGTGTTAGCTACCATGCTAATGGCTGCATGGCGCAGGGAGTGTTGCGTCTCTTACGGTGCCTCCCGGATACCGGGCGTCCTCCGGGTAGTATAAGCCAAGCCCCGGTCATACGCGGCTCTGTCCGGGCGATATCGCACTACCGCGGTACTCGTGGGAACAAAAATGGAACCTACAAACAATAAAATAAACCTAATTGAAGCACTTCAGGGGGTGGATTTGTCACAAAGCGAACAACAGGAGGCACCCAACGCGGGGGCGAACCCATCAAAAAGCCCACCCAAAACCCGTATTAGATATAACGGCGCCGCAAGGCGTCGCAACAAAAAAAGATGAGAGAGGGGCTAACTGCTAACACCTGAGCTTCCAGTGCTAACTCTAAGCCGGAGGACGGGACTGCAGAGGCCCCTGGGGCTCCTAAACGCCCCAGATAAGGGCCAAACACCCCAAGCCCCTCCCATCAGGCGACAGGGAAAAGACCGAAAGTCTCCGACCAAGGTTCTTACGCCCAGGCCACAAAAGGACTCCTCAGGCTAGCCCTCATAATAAGGGGCTACCCTGACAAAAAACTTGAAGCCGGCTACATAGAAGCCATCCGGGAGAAGATTGTTGATGCCATCATGGTAATTCCTGATGGCACTAAAACACCATCCTTAACCGGCAGCTGGGAGAGGGACGGTGCAATCGTCTTCTCGTGCGCAGATGAGGAGACGGAAAACTGGCTCAGAAGCCTTTCCACGGACTTACTCGTCCAAGGGGAATCCGTGTGTGTGTTGCCGGTCGATGAGCTGCCCAAACGCCATCGAGTGGTGGTCCACGTGGAAGAGCCCAAGTACACTGTCGAGAAAGTACTATTACTCCTCGACAAGCAAACCCTAGGTCTGAAGACCGATGGGTGGGCCGTCGCTAGGGGGAGCACGAAGAAGGATGCCTCGAGCATCCACTTCGCCTGCCTGGTGAGCGACTCCTCATTGGCCACTCTCAGGGCCTGCAACTTCCGACCCTACTGTGGGCTAGCACGGGCATTCGTAAGGCTGGTCGATAATAAGCCTAGGAAGGAGTCGGACGCAGTGGAGGGAACGGAGGGAGGTACATCAAAATGAACCACCTAAAAGTCCCCATAATCCAGATAAACTTCCAACACAGCAAAAGCGCCTCGGCGATATTAACCAGGAGCATGGCTGTGGCGCAGACAAGTATAGCACTAATCCAAGAACCTTGGATCGTTAGGGATACTATAAGTGGATTAGGAGGTTGCGGAACCACTCATAAGGCCCAACCGACTCGGAAACTCAGGACCTGCGTGGTCACTAAGAGCGTCACAGCCACTTGTCTGCCCCAACTCAGCGGCGATGATCTAACGGTCGTTTTAACAAAAATCAACTTGACAGGAGACAGGACGGTGGATATACTCATTGGGGCAGCTTACATGCCCTATGACTCCACAGACCTGCCACCGCAAGAAGATATAAAGAATCTAGTGACATATGCGAAGCAACGCGGGCTGCAACTCCTCCTGGGTTGCGATGCGAACTCCCACCACGTGTGCTGGGGTAGTTCCAACATAAACCCGAAGGGGGTAAGCCTGCACGACTTTATCTTAGGCAATGAACTCACCATCCTCAACAGAGGAACTGAACCCACCTTCATAGACTCAAGAAGTCAGGAGGTATTGGACATCACGATCTGCACAAAAGAAGTGGCCTACCTGGTCCAAGACTGGAGGGTCTCAGACGAACCCTCAGGCTCGGACCATAGGCAGATCCGTCTAACGCTTCGGAACTCCTTGGAAATTCAGTGGGCTTGCAACCTTAGAAATACCAACTGGGAAGAATTCGATAGGGACCTGGCCATCAAGCTCACCACGGTTCCGAATCGATTCCACACTAAAGAGCAACTAGAAACGGCAGCACAATTACTGTCAAATGCCGTTATAGACGCCTACGAGCAAAACTGCCCCTTGAAACTAAAAAACCTCTCAAAAAAGGTCACATGGTGGAACCCAGAGCTGACCATACTCAGGCTTGGGCTGAGAAGGTGTTTCAATAGGGCAAGAAAACATAACACTAACTCGCAACATCTTTGGGAGGAATACAAAAACGCCCGAAACGAATACAACAAGGCCATTGTTAAAGCCACACCAAGAAGCTGGGGGGACTTTTGTGAGAGCGTGGAAACAGCTCCCGAAGCCTCCAGGCTCAACAAGATCCTCTGCTCTAACAACCGCCCCCAGCTGGGATGCCTTAAACGACCAGAGGGGGGCCACACAAGCGACACCAAGGAATCCTTGAAGCTCCTAATGGAAACACACTTTCCGGGCTTCCAGGCATCCCTACACCCAATTGCCGCAGGTGAGAACTCCATGAGGCTCCACAATCCCAGAGAGTGGGCCCTCGCAGCCAAGATAGTTAATCCCAAAGCAGTAGAATGGGCCGTGAACACCTTCGACCCATACAAATCACCTGGACCGGATGGTATATACCCAGTCCTACTACAAAAAGGGCTAAGCCAGCTGCTGGGCCCTCTAACAAAGGTACTCAGAGCGAGCATGGCCCTCAGACACGTCCCTCATGCCTGGAGTAGCGCAAGAGTCACGTTTATTCCAAAGGCAGGTAGGAACGGACACATCTTTGCCAAAGATTACAGACCCATTAGCCTCACCTCCTTTCTTCTGAAATCACTGGAGAGACTAGTTGACGGCTACCTGAAAACCAACCACCTAGCTCTTCAACCGCTTGCTGATGCTCAGTATGCCTATAGGGAGGGCAGATCTACGGACACTGCCCTACATCACCTGGTTAGCACAATAGAGACACAGTTAGCGGCAAAAGGTTACGCTCTGGGAGTATTCCTGGACATCGAAGGAGCATTTGACACCACATCATATGCAACTATAAAAAACGCTATGTACAGACGAGGAATACCAGAGACCATCATTGACTGGACATTGAGTATGCTATCAAATAGGAATCTGACCGTCTATCAAGGCGACACCTCCATTACGGGAATTCCTGCCAAAGGCTGCCCACAGGGTGGAGTCATCTCCCCCCTCTTGTGGAGCATCGTTGTAGACGAACTTCTATCAGATCTACAAAACCTAGGCTTCTCTGTCTACGGCTACGCTGATGATGTGGCCATAGTAGTAAGAGGAAACTTCCTATCAATACTTAAGGAGATCATGGACAAAGCGCTTAAGACCACCCAAGACTGGTGCCAGGCCAGAGATCTGTCCGCTAATCCAAGCAAGACTAAGGCCATGATTTTCACCAGAAAATACAAACCCGAACCTGTTGAGTGTCTCAAGCTCTGGGATAAGGAGATAGAATACGCTACAGAAGTCAAATACCTTGGAGTCTATCTAGACCCAAAACTCAATTGGAAGCACCACCTCGAGCGCAAGAGAACAACCTTCTATGCCTCTTTGTGGACGTGCAAAAGAGCCATGGGAAAAACCTAGGGGTTCAAACCTAGGGTCGGCTTATCGCTCTATAGGGCAGTACTGCTGCCTAGACTAACCTATACTGCAATAGTCTGGTGGTCCAGGGTGAAAAAGCTTGAGACATTAAAAATGCTTAATAGCCTTCAACTACCTGAGGGCTGCAACTGGCGTCATGAAGACCACCCCAACAGCGAGATTAGAGGTGGCATTCTGCTGCCCGCCTCTGGACAAGCTCATCATCCACTCCGCCAGACTTACAGCATACAGACTGAAGTGTTTGGGCGAGTGGAAGCGAGGAGGGCACAATCATCCTGAACTAAACCTCCTCCACAAAAGCCCATTCACTCTGACCCAGGATCGACTACGGAAAAAAAATTCGGTAGAGAAGTCCTATAAAATCCTAATCCCCGCCAGGGAAGAATGGAAAAATCCGCAGTGGCTTCAAAGCCACAACGCAGACGCCTGGTTCACCGACGGCTCAGGAACAAATGGACGTTTTGGGGCATGCGTGTATGGACCCAAAACCAACCACAGAATCAGCATCCCCCTTAAACAATACGCCACGGTTTTCCAAGACGAGGTATTTGCCATATTGGAATGCACAAAACTACAAAGTCGACTTGAGGTAAAAAACAGACAAATCCTCATCTGCTCTGATAGCAGAGCAGCACTGGACGCTCTGTCTAAAGCCACCACAGAATCTTCTGTGGTCTGGTCTGGTCTGCATGCAGGAGCTCAACAAATTGGGAAAATCCAACAAAATCACCCTAATATGGATACCGGGTCACCAAGGCATACCCGGAAACGAAGAGGCCGACAGACTGGCAAAACTGGGCACACTGGATTGCCCAGTGGAGCCAGTTGTAGGGGTCCCCTTCGCTACAGGTAAGAAAATCATCAGGGACTGCTTGGAGCAGGAAACATCGGGCTTCCTGGAAATAGAGTCAGGGATGTCGCCAGGCAAAAGCCATGATGGAGCAACCACTACAGAAGAAAACCAAGGCCCTACTTGACATGAGCAAGAAGAACCTTAGAACCACTATCGGTCTCCTCACCGGACACACGACCCTTAGAGCTCATCTATTCAACCTTGGCTTGACTGAGAGCAAGGATTGCCGAATATGTGGCGAGGAACCTGAAGACCTGGTGACATCAAGGGCGGGAAACAAGCCCCCCACTCTATCTACTACTACTACTACTACTACTACTACTAGCATTAATAATAATGGAGATATGAAGTATTTAATTATTAGATTGTAGCATTTTTATTTCAAAATCCGTTGAAGACATTGAAAGTGACATAAGCAAAGGTGTAGGCAATGTCCTCAGGATTCTAAGTCACATTTATTTATTTTTCTAGGACTAGTACTTACAGACTTATTAACAAACTTATGATTTTTTTAAATTTTGAAAATTCCGCTATTTAGAGACAAAATGGCGAATTTCTTTCGTCAGCTTTTCAAGTATCGGCATTAGTATAACCTTTTTTGTAATATATGTTATTTGTACCTTAAATGAAATGAAAAATCTCTGTGTGGAACCGATATAAATACACATGTTGTACAAAGGCGAATTTATTACTATGCACACTATCCTAATGGAGTTCATAGTTTAGGCGGCCAAAAAAAACAAGTTTTCCATGTTTTTTTTATTTGACCTAAAGTTGAAATATATTCATCAATCTTTTACCCTTGGAATACTGATAGTCTCAGATTGCTGTAAATGTAAAATCTTACTAATTTTCTTTAAAGATAACTTTAAACGCGTTTTCCTCAAAACTATATTTTTCAGTTTTACACTGGTGATAAGAAAAACTGCTTGACTGATCGAGTTGCTCTAATGAAAAATTGAAATATTATTACATTTTCTTCTCTATGCACAATAAAATCTGGAATAAAAATATATATTTTTTTTACTAGCTAAGCCGAAAATTTTTGGGCGAAAATTAATTTTATTTCATCTTATTTTTTTAATTCATCTACAAAATTCATATGTAAAAAATCATGTCTTAGTTTTTGTTCTAGGCAATGAGATTGTTCAGTTTTTTGTTTTATGCAAATTTTCGGTCACTATTACTGGCACGCAAGCAGATATTGTCATTTCTGCAGCGGTAGATTATTTGCAATTCAATATCTCAAAAATAGTTTTTTTTTACTATTACAAAAAATATTTATATGTTTTAAATGTTAATCAAACTGATACAAATATTTATGATCAGATTTCAACTTTAGGATAAAAAAAACATTTTTTCGCCAACAAAAATTTTTTCGGCTTCTAAACTAGGGAACCCTTAAATAAACTTACTACCTTATTGTGCCTCGTAGATTTCATTTTACGGAAGTTATATTTTATTTTTTGATATTTATTAACAAGTCCGAGCAAAATCTGTCCGTTGCATCACTTCCGTTAGCCATCGCTTAAAAGCGGGAGGTTTCAGGAGAGATGAAAATCCCGGGATATTCTCTCGAGGGCAGCCACGTAGTTTCTATCATTAATCTCTATTTATTTGCAGTTGTGAGATCGCCCGTGATAGTTTTATATCCTTTCGGTGCGATGAGGGATTACGAGTTAACACCTCAGCTGGGAACGACCTTTAAGCCTTCTGACCGACGATAATTAATTTATTGAATGAATCCACATGTTTTAAAAACAATCACGGGATATCTGGTATAGTTAGAGGAAGCTTTGAGTGTCTTCATTGTAGTGTGTGATCGATAGTAGCATTATGATTGATACTTTGTAACAGAAATTCCTTTTTCTCGCGCTTGTGTCACGAATTATAATTAAAGGTTACTTTTAAGGGTTTTCTATAACCTTTTCATGTCCCGAAACGTTGTTTATTGTTGCTTTTTCGAAATTATCAAAATTTTCCTTGACAGCTGTCAGATGAAATTTATGTTGCTATTATGAAAATAACCTTATTAAAAAAAAAAAAAAATATTTCAACTATTAAATGATAATATTAATTAAAAAGAAAAACCTACCTAAAATTTTACTTTTATTAAAATTTTTGGAAATAAATATATCCCTTCTATGCCATCATAGAGTAGAGACATTCGAGTTTTTGGTAATGATGAGTTGTCAAACGACTTCCTGTGGGTATTCATTTCCTGTGTCGAAGATGGCGGGGTCAGGGAGAGTGCTCAGGCTCCGCCGCGGAAGAACAAAAGCTTTTTAAAGAGAGAGTGAAAAAGGAATAAGGGAATCACCCACTTTGAGTGCAGAATTAAAATATGTAGTGCAAATTACCATTAAACACAGTTTTTACTTGGGCACGCCTGTATAGGCCTCTAAAATATTGAGAATCCTCGAAATCCATTTCGGATAGAGCCGTATGCCACTATATGTCGACCTGTCACAACCGACCACATTTTCATCATTTTGTTTTTTCGAGTTTTTATAAAACCACATTTTTCTTATACCTGAATTGTTAAATTTAAATGCCTTGTGAGTAGTCTCGGGACAGAACGCGTATTTTCCATGTAACCATCATAATCCCCCGTAAGATAACCTAAAAATTGTATTTTTTTTGGTATTTCTTTTTTTTTTTGTTCAATATATGTAATTCTGCACTGAATATTTATTTATTTGCGGAAAACCTACCTCTAGGCTAGATTATTAAAAAAGTGTTAAAATACCCTCCCCCTGAGTTTGGATTCATTTTTTTGTTTTGTAACTTTTTCTGTCGGTTTCTTTTATTTTCCTTAAATTTAGTTTTCCACGTTTTCTTTAGAAACGGAGGTGGCGCCTTGTCTAAAGTAGTCTTTCTGTTATTCTCGTTATAACTTTCTAGTCTTCTTCTTCTCTATATTTTGTGGAGGGCGGCGGCTGATGGTGTAGCCAACGCTACGGAGTATTGTTAATTTTCTTTGCGACCGCCTTGTGGCTTCGGAATTTGTAGAGATTTCACAGGTCGTTCACGGGCTCAGTCGCGTTACTGTTCAGCTTGAGCCATTATGACCTACTTGTAATCTTTGGGTTGAATCATTCCAAAGCGCTAATTAAGGCTTACGACCGTAAGACGATAAGGCCTTATCGCTAAATAGGAACAATCTACGCATACTGGTGAGGGCGCTCACGGGGCATTGTGGCCTGAACAAAGACATGTTCAACCTCAAGCTCCGAGACAAAAAAAATGTGCAGGTTCTGCCTAGGGGCAGAGGAAACTCCCCAGAACCTCGTGTGCGAGTGTGGCCCGCTGATGCGTGAAAGATACACCCACTTGGGTGGTCATTAGGTCCAACCTGAGGAGGTAAAACAATCTGGCGCCAAAAGCCTGCTGCCGTTCTTAAATGACTCGTTTAGTAGGTGGCGAACACAATAGATCAGCAATGGTCGCAGTGTTACTAGGCTCATAAAGACCTTAGAAAAGCCCCACTCAACAAATAAAAAAATACGTGTGGCACTCGGGGACTGCCTCGGTAAAGCTATTGCATAGCATTTTTAACAACTTATGCAATTATAATGATTTATTTATTTTATTTATTTTATTTTTTCTGATATCAGATAATTGCGCTCTATCGGAAAACGTTGAAATTATTCCGAATCATTTGCGGCTGCGGAATCAAATGATTCGGAATATTAATTTAGACATCTTCCGATAGAGCGCCGAGCACGAATTTTTTATTCGATAAAGCAAAAAAACCGGATTATTCGATAAAAATCGTAGATAAAAAGATAGATAATTAAATTATCTTTAAAATGGTGCAGATTTCATAATAATACGCCAGATAGTATTTGCGTAGTACTCGTTTTTGTGTTCGGGTAGACCTAATTTCACAAATTAATTACACTATGTAATATAAACAATATCTAAAATATTCAAAGCTAAGAATATTA
Organism: Micropterix aruncella; assembly: GCA_944548615.1. NCBI lineage: Eukaryota > Metazoa > Arthropoda > Insecta > Lepidoptera > Micropterigidae > Micropterix > Micropterix aruncella. Next base: position 23,018,597 of record OX155953.1, on the reverse strand, counting down.
GGAAAATGTTCTTGTTTAACATATATTTTTTTCGAATCGTAAGCAGTACTCGTTTAGACGTAATTATCAGTTTAAATCATTAATTTTCGTTAAGAAATTTCTTCATTCGGTCGCCGCGCTGGCCTAGGCCCGCGATAAAAGCTATGCAATAGCTTAAAAGACTGTCTACCTACAGCGTTAGAGTCAGTCAGTGAGTCAGATATGCGCCTAACTATGTTATAAGTAGAATTATTATTATTACTACTAGATTTTTGGCTAAAAACCACAAAATGATCTTATTGCCACAAATAGGTACAACCCCCTCCAACCAAAGTATAATTTACGTCATACTACGAAAATCACGAATGAAATTTTGTCGCTTTATGAATGAATTTAGCAAATCGACGGTTCCACTTATACTTATGTGTAGGTACTTTTACCCGCAGGTTTCATATTGAAATCGACCCTAAATCGATTTTCAAAATCAATATTCAAGTTTGATCTAACAGTAATCACGTCAGTTTATGAAATAAATGACGTATTTTATTTTATAACTGTTAATTAGTTAACTTGTTGCACGAAGCCTATTCGTCTAGTCACCCCAATGTGACGTCAGGCAAGGAACGTCAGAGCAGACAAATGGTAATAATACACGTAATAATACACGTTACTTACCAATAATCTATTTTTCTCCAGCATACGTCGTTTATGTTGTAAAAATTTTGATTTCCTGGCCATTTTGTTTTTTTTAATAACGTAATTTATTTCGTCTTCTTTCGGAACACAATGTCAGAATCCTACCGTAACAGTGGCCGCGGTCATACTGTATTAATTCAATTTATTTCTGATATCAGATAACTGCGCTCTATCGGTAAACGTTGAAATTATTCCGAATCACCGAATTCCGAATAACCGAATGGGGCTGCGGAATCAAATGATTCGGAATAATTCCGACAGAGCGCCGCGCACGAATGTTATTCAATAAAGCAACCAAACCGGATATTATTCTTTTATTCTTTGACTATTCGAAAAAAATCGTAGATAAAAAGATAGATAATTAAATTATCTTTAAAATGGTGCAGGTTTCATAATAATACGCCAGATAGTATTTGCGTAGTAGTCGTTTTTGTGTTCGGTTAGACCTAATTTCACAAATTAATTACACTATGTAATATAAACAAAATATAAAATATTCAAGGCTAAGAATATTAGGAAAATGTTCTTGTTTAACATATATTTTTTTCGAGTCGTAAGCAGTACTCGTTTAGACGTAATTATCAGTTTAAAATCATTAATTTTCGTTAGGAAATTTCTTCATTCGGTCGCCGCGCTGGCCTAGGCCCGCGATAAAAGCTATGCAATAGCTTAAAAAATAATAATAATATCCTTGGTCGGCAAAACTTGCGGTTTAACTCCCATCCGCTAGCCTCCTCGAAAAGGGTCGAACCTGGAAAGGACTCTGTTTCCTCTGCCATGCAGGTGGATTGGTTCCTCTGAGGGATGACCTTTGCTTAGCGGTTTGCGCATTTTGCGGCGTCAGCCAATCGACTATACATACTGACGAATACCCGGGAATGTCTGGAAATGATATTTTACGTTTCCTAAACGGGTGGTGCTTGACCTGATGTCAACCATTCTTAAAATGACTCGTTGGCTACGATCCTCTGTGAGAGAGGGGCAAAGGATGCCCTAGTCCACAATAAATTCGAAATGAATCACCGCTAATATCAGGTAGAGGCCGCACAAGCGACCTCGAAATTGTGATCAAGTTGGAGGATGGAGAGGTCCGTCCAAATGTGGTAGTGAGAGCGGGAGACCGCCCACTAAGTCCTCTTACCAGTGCCTCGCTGTAAGGCGTTTGAATCCTAATCTGATTGAGCTGAAATTAGGGATGCAGGCATGATTTGGTCATGGCAAGAATTAAAAAGGTGATATCGGTCCACCAGGTGCGCATTAGTCATTTTTCAATCGTGAAATATTGGACTTAAAGACTTGAAACTTTGTACACAGATGCCTTGAACCCAACCAGGTTCATCTGCCGGCTGAGGGAGGGCGCTCATCGATTTTATTTATAAAATTAATATTCAGATAAAATCAGTCCTTCGCTACTTGCCGGGAAAATCTTGGGGTGACACAACCGTTTTTTTTAAATATAAGCGCGTCGACGCTGATCGATCAACTGACCCGTGGTCGTTCGGCATTTTATGATAAATTTAATAGAAACGTGCTGAAGAAAATGTTATATTTCAAACATACCTACTATATTTTATGTAAAAAAAAACAATGGTACTGCATGTTTATTGTACTCGTATAATAATAATAATAAAAATTATAAAACGCTTTATTCTTAAGAAAATGCGATAACGTATGTCAAAAATAAAAAGATAAATAAAACATGAAATAATAAGTTATATTTAATAGTGATTATGGATGAAACTTTCTATTTTAATTTTTTTTTTCAACTGGAAAAACTTAACTTTTAATATTATGCTAAAACATTGTGCCTTATAACTATTGTCAAAATGCCAAACCATTTTTTTAGGTTCTAGCTGCTTAGTGTGAGCGATGATTCAATAAATACTCCTAAAAGAAATTTTCTTGTATTGCTCCAAGATTTATTTATTTTTCTCAATTTTCCAATGCTTTTAAGAAAATCTAAAATGGCTATTTAATTAAGAAATGTACCCTGTATAATATTTTTTTTATTTGGCTGTCTTCATCAGTTAATTCTTTACGGCGCACTGTGGAAAATGGTAGAATAAGGGCAGGCCAAAATAGGTTTTAACCAATGTCGCAACTGACATACTTTTATTTTTTAATAGCTTAATGAATAAACTTACCTATAATGTGGGCATTATATGAGTGTTATATAAAAAAATGTTGTTTCCAATGCAACAAAATTTATTATTTTTTTGGATTTCCATATCATGGCTTTTCACTTCAACAATTTAAAAGTTGAGTTCTCGTTAAACTTGTAAGAATAGGTATAATATATTTTATATTTATGGAAACCTTATCTTCTGCAGATTTAAGAAATGCTCAAGGTATTTAATATTATTGTTCAGGTTACGTAAATAACTGAAAAATAAAATTGGGAAAAAAAGTTTTTTTTCTAAGTTCATCGAGGTTTTCAGCAGTTACCCACGCTTGCCCACGCTTTTTAATCAATGTTGTCTAGTAGCTTAGATATCCATAAAAAAACTTATAAAAATTGTCTGCTAGCTTTTGCGAATTCTGTTGTTATTGGAAAAAATGTGGAAAAAATCTGTTATGGTTTAAATTGTAGATGTAGATATTTTATATTTGTCGAAAATTTTACTATTCGATCTTTAGAAATAAGAATGTTATCGAATTTTGACCTTTGTTTTCCACAGTGCGGTGGTTCAGAATTCCCCAATAATGTAATTTACGAAATGTATGTACATCCGCGACTTTTTATTTGTTATCATTAACTATGTGTTACTAAATACAATACGACGTATGCTACAAAATAGTGAGATAATGAAAGATTTCATAATATTATGTTTAGTCATATTTGAAACAGCGACCTAAACATTAGGTATTTTGGACGTTAGAGCGGTCAGAAGCGTGTCTTCGTCAGTCGACCAATTTCTTTGCTTTTTTATTCAAATTCACAAGAGTTGAAAAATCTGTGTTCGCAGAGATATGTCGTTGCGTACGGCATGAGTATTTTTATAATTTTACCGCGAGCAGTTCCGAAAGCTTTTACAGCATTTGAGATCATAAAATCTATTTTCTTCACAAATTCTATGATAGCGTCATTGTTGCGGCGAAATTCAAGAAGGGTTTCTGCTAGTCCTGCAATTGTTTCTGGTAAATCACAATGTCACAATTGAATGTCACGATGTCACAATGTCACCACCCAACGAATAGTTTAAGATTAAGCTTTCTGGGCTTATGCAAATTTATTCGTATATTTCTTTATTAGCTTAATTACTCCCACAAATTAATTTTTATCGCATTCTGGGTAATTTTTACCGATTCATCAATCCCCAATCTAAAGGAAAACAAGTTTGACTATGCACTTTTCTTATTTATATTTAGCATAATTACCTTATATAATAAGCACATACACTTATAATTTTTAAAATATAGAAGCTTAAAATACATTCAAACTAGCTAAAATACACATTTTTATTCTGGGCTTCATTTAGCGTTTTCCTTATGATTAATAATGCTATAACATGCACGACTAAAGGTGTCTCCCCCACCCCGAAATTCTCACAGTTAAATTTTATTTTAGATTTTCATCGACTTCCACACCTAAGAATCTAATATAAGCGGTTTTAGGAACTACAACATTATTCATTGTCAAAAAGTATTGGTAGGTCACGATTTCGATTTTTGTAATTTGAAAAATGTATAAAGTTACTTTAAGATGCATTTAAAACAAGATTATTGATAAACTATTTATAAGGCTTGCATATAACATTATTTTTATTTGACCATAATTCAAGTGTATCTATTGGACCCGTATCATCTGCAAACATTGTTACGGATATTTCTAAGAAATGTATTCGTAAATGTAAAATAAAAATAAAATGTAGGTACACTAAAAATACAATTAAGCTAAAATACAACCCTGTGGAATTCCAAGACTATTAACTATAGGGTCTGAATGATTGTTTTCTATAGTTCCATTCTGAAGATGTTAAATTTCGACGATCTGCGCTCTATCTTTCAAGTAAGTCTAAACCACTACAAAAAAAACCTATAGCACCATAATGACCAAGTTTGCATATTAAAATAGCATGATTTACGCGAACGAATGATTTAGATAAATCTCAAAAAAAATCCTAACCTTAATCATTTATCTATTAGTCTGCAGGAAACATATGATTCGAAATCCCCAACCACTTTCGATAATCCCAAAGCGATTGGGGAATTTGTCAAACGTCAATCTGTCAATTTGTCAACGTCAATCAACCGATATTTACATATCCGAATAATAATTGTCTATCACTAAGAATATCGTGAAATAAATAAAATACAAACGGAGCTGCCATGGAATTCACTAACCGGAGTCGGGCCAATCATGTTACTATTTTTTTACACTTCTGGGGGATGAGCAGTGGATTCCGGACTAACGACCGGCTCTGGTAGGTTTAGGACCCATTCACTCCCCTTCGAAGCCATAAAATTTAAGATATGCAAATCGCGGTTTCACATATTTTTTCTAGGAAAGAGTTGATTATTTTTCTGGAAAGACCAAGATCTTTAATGAGGTGAAATAGAGATTTACCCGGCAGGCCATGAGCGCCAACTTCCACCGCGTGAAGGTGACCAGTAAAGCCATTCCGGGTGAGATCATGGTATTTATTTAATTTGTACTCGTGGTCTTTTGGGATATTTGATTCCCATGGAAAGGTTAATTCTACGATAAGGGCCACCTTCCAAGATAGAGAGTAAAGAGTTATATCTGGACGGAGGGCTGTGCATCCGAGACTTTCAGGGAAGTTATACTGCTTAGAGACTAGAATTGTGTATCACTGTGTTTCACTAACTGTGTATCACTAAGAATAACGTAAACATGTAATTATTCTATAAGCTGTATTTTATACCGCTTTCTTTTATTTTTGACTGAAGAGTCAGGCTCAGAAACCGAATCCGAAGCAATGTATTATTCATTTTTTTTCCGCCCTCCAAACAAACATCTTGTCGGCCTCTAGATAAAACCGTACGCTACACGCGTCGGCAAATTTTCCTATACACCATTCTTCGCAGTTATTATACCGAACGATTCACAGTCCCCACCAAACGAAGACCCCACACGCCGCCGCTTTTCACCGAGCAAATCTCGAATTTTATTAAAATGAAAAAAAAAAGTAACTTTTCGCACCTCATTATGTCAACAGCGAGGCGGAGAGGAAGGAAAGTTTTTTAATATGATCAGCGAAGGTTCTGTTTGACATTTTGCGTTCATTTTTAAGGTGGGTTATTTTTTTGCTGACAGGGCCCGAACCAAGTCGAGGCAATCCGATCAATTTAATTTTTCAGTAATATATCGATATTACATATTAATAAAATAAATTTATTTGTTTTACTAATAAGAAAATGTAGTTTCTAATTCAAATTCCACAGTTTGAAGAAAAAGCAAATAAAAAGGGGAGGGAGGGGAGTGCGAAAACGCTAAATGTCAGAGATTCCCAACTTAGTTAAGGCTTACCCAATTATGTGAGCAGGCCTAATTTCGTTTGTGCAATTATGTGCACAGGCCTAATTTCTGATACGGTTAAAATAAATATAGCAACGTTTTCTCCTCGAAACGGTGGTTGAATATGCATTTAGCGTTCACGAGAATTTGAAGAATTATTTATGTGTAGAATGCAATCGTGTCTCCGGTCAACGATCAAACCTGATTGTACATTTAAATAAAATACTTGCTGCATAATCAATGGTAATACGGAATAAATTCAAAAGCTCTTGGTTATAGAAATGTTAAAATATTAAAACCATTTACTATAATTATTTTCATAAATACTGATCTGAATTACATGTGGACTATTAGTTATTATTAGTTTATATTAGATTAAATAGATTTATATTAGATTAAATAAATTAACGTTGTGTTATATTTTTTATATTTTCCATTTCCATGGGTGTACTCTATTTCAGAACAATGATTCGCACTCCAATAGTTCCTATGTACTCCCAAGTATTCTTATTTTTTAAATTTACGATTACGAATGTAAGATCATTCTGATAAGCACGATATTGTATGAAAACAGGTTTTTTTGGACGGTACGATATTAAAAAAAAAACCTTTTAATTTAAAATACGTAAATTTTAATGTAAATGTAATAAATGTTCTACATAAAAAGACCTATCCAATGGCATATGACTCATCGCTATTTGTAATCGATACCAAATCGCACATCATCCTTTATTTATATATTTACTAGCAGACCCGGCCACGCGTTGCTGTGGCAAAATTTTTGTTATATTACATTTGGTAAACTATGAGGAACGGTAGGAGAACATCATTCATGGGGACCACGATGCTTTTTTACATAGATGCCATATGTAAAAAAATATGGCGACCTCCATGACAGATTTTCTACTACCGTAACCCCTTAATACAATGAAATTATTATTTACGAACGAAGACGGAAACATTAATGCTATTATAAAAATCCACTGGATTGGGATTTGAAGGGGAAGGACTTTGAACACGATTGATTAAAATTTTCGTACAGCTGATATTAAGCAAAAATCAATACAAAAAAAATAATTTTAAAATTTATTATTATTTTTATTCAAGTTTGTAACAAATGAGTATATTACAAAGTTGTTAGTAAATAACATGTGACAAAAACTTATAAATGAGGTAGGTAGGGCAGATAGTCTTAAGTCTTTTACAATAATATTTATTATTTTGAATTATAAATACTTTTAATTTCAATTTAATTTAGCACTAATCGGTGCACAATATTTTTGGTTAACCTGTCTTTAGCTAACACAAATAGATTCGACGGTTTCCCTACACGTGAACATGCAACATATAGTTGCCCATGAGAAAAACATGGACTTTCCAAATCTAAACCACAAATGGACATTGTTTGGCATTGAGACTTATTTATAGACATGGCAAAAGCTAAACGAATTGGAAACTGTAGCCTTATGAAGGGTATGTTAGAATCTGATGGTATCATTGGAATACGTGGTAATAGGACCACTTTTCCTTTAAACTTCCCAGTTAAAATGGTTGCTTCAAGAATATTTCCGGTGATCTTTTTGATGACCAAACGCGTACCGTTGCATATTTGAGGGGAATTCAAATTACGTAGGAGAATAATAGGGGAACCAATCTTTAATCGAAGATTATGTGGTGGCATTCCAGGTATATCTAGTGAATTTAAAAATTCAATTGGAAAATTTATACTTTCATTTTCATCAACAACAGTATCGATTGATTTAAAAGACATCAGATCGCCTGGTAACAACTGTTGTATCTGAAAGTTAATTTCGTCAACATCAACATTTTTGGCTGCCAAAATCGCCCGATGACTGAGCCAGTTATGATTCAAGTAATTATTCTGTATATCCGGAAAAATACTCTGAATGAATTCATTTTTTTCCTGAAGAACAGTGCAGAAATTGTCTGACAATTTAATGCATTGCGTATTTGGTTGCAGTTCTATTTTACCGTTCCCAATATCTAGTAATTGTTCGAAATATATTTGTGATGATGGAACATTTTGCAATCGTACGCGCATGTTTATGGTCAATCGAAGTATTTCAACACTTCGCCATAAGAATGATTGTTTCAAACATGCATTAATCTCATCCGCGAAAGTAGAGCGAGGTATAACCGGTAAGGTCTGTCGGAAATCACCAGACAAAAGTAAGATAGCACCACCGAAAAGTTTATTATTGCCGTTTAAATCTCGCATAGTTCTATGCAATGCTTCGAGTGAATATTTGTGAGCCATTGTGCACTCATCCCAAATTATTATTGAACTCTTCCGCAACACTGCAGCTATTCTACTATTTTTTTATGTTACAAATTGCATTTGGTTTATTATGAATGTCCAATGGCAGCTTGAATGTTGAATGTGCCGTTCGCCCACCATCTATCAAAGTAGCCTCAATGCCTGACGATGCAACTACCAATGCGATTTTCTGTTGCGACCGTATTTTGGCAAGAATCAACGATATTAAAAATGTATTACTTGTTCAGCAGCAACAGCCAGCATAATCCGATCATAAATATTTTTTTGTTCTGCTGTCAGTAATGGCTCACTGTTTATGATAATTGTTGCTAAATTACTATGGTCATATTGTTTTTCTCGTTGTAAATCGGCGTTGACGAAGTCGGTGGCTGGGCGATCAGGTGTTGGCATCCCTTAATGATTAAGTGGTAAATTTGAAATAAAAACACATAAATCCTCGATCAACACTCACGCTTCATTATACATCTCTGGCGTATAATCTATGTTTTGGCATTGCTCTATTTGTCTAATTCGGTGCAATATGTCTTCTGTCATACAATTTTTATATTTTTCCCACAAAGTTTGTGCTTGCGATGGATAACATGTCGTCAAAATAATTGCAAACAGCTCACGAATGTTATTGGGCGTTGATGTCAACGCAGCATCAGCAAGCGTTAAGTCCCAATGGTGGTAATGAAACGCACAACGGCCCAATCAAGAGGCCAAGTGCGGGAAAAAGCCCAGACAAACTAACTAACTAACTAAGTCCCAATGGTTATCGTCTTCTAGCAATTGCAGTTCACGACATGCATCTTGGTATGTATTGAGGGGTTCGGGCTTCCTGTCCACCCTAGAACGGGCTAGTCCCAGTTGGGTGACAGAAACAAATAAGCAAAAGGTTAAGGTTTTGCCATTCGGTTCCTGTTATTTTTGTAAGCTAATCAATGTTTTAAAGTAATTAATTCTTAAATAAATAAATAAATAAATAAATTGAATACTAGACCATTAACTGTTCGCAGAAATTCAAAAGACAAATTCACCAATAACAAACGTAAATAGAAGCACTCACGTTGCTTTGGATGTACCGTGTAAAGTCGCCCCAATGTCTTAGCTTTGAATATGCCTGTAATGGAAGGATGTGGTTACTATAATATGAATTTAATTTACACTTCAGTCTAAGTAACATGTGGCCGACTATGCTCACACCAAAAATTGAAAAAGTAAAAACAATTGAAATTCACTGTATTTCGTTTACTACAAAATAAATTTAATTTATACTCTAGCCTCAACAACACGTGGTGGTTATGCTATTGATTTGTAGCTTGTATGACACGTTTGTAGATTTAACATAGCAGCGCCATCTATTGATTACTTACTCAATCCAGTCAACAGATATCGCCTTCTGTTAAAATCGTTTGGAGCTAACAGATAATTGTAAATGTCAAATACTAGACATGCAATAAAATTATATTGCGACTATAAATTAAGATGTAAGCTATCCTATCTTTCAAGTTGGATCAAACTGCACACGGTGTGCAAATTTGATTCAAATCGGTTAAGTAGTTTAGGAGTCCATCGCGGACAAACAACGTGACACGTAATTTATATATATTAAGATAATGGGCTCGATTGAACGCTCGGTTTATTTATTTATTTATAATGGGCTCAGTTCACGAAGAAACGCAATCGAGCCCAATAACAATATAATCAAACACGACAAATGAATTAAGACAGTATATATTTTTCCCTAATTAACCCTCCGTATACTACATAGATGACATGCCATACTAGGTGTTTGACATACCCCGAAATCAAAATTATATAAAATCAACAAATTAATACTTTATTACAGTTATTAATAGGAAATTTATTGTAAAAACTAATAATGAATCGGTTTAAATAAAAACATATTTATGTATACATTTTAAAAGACTTTTATTATATATATATATATATATATATATATATATATATATATATATATATATATATATATATATATATATATATATATATATATATATATATATATATATATATATATATATATATATATATATATATATATATATATATATATATATATATATATATATATATATATATATATATACATACATATATATATATATATATATATATATATATATATATATATATATATATATATATATATATATATATATATATATATATATATATATATATATATATATATATTTCACGCTGTAAAATTTCGCACCAACTGTCATATTTGAACATTCAAATTTTGAAGTGTTTAAAAATTCAAATTTTGAATCAACTGTCAGATTAGAAAAATTCAAATTTCGAACCAACTGACAGATTTCAAAAATCGAATTTAGCGCTATCTATCAAATTTGACATTACGACTTTTGAACCAATTGTCAGATATAAATAAATGTTGAACTAACTGTTAGATTTGAAAAATCCAATTTCAAACCAACTGTCAGATTCTAAAATTTAAATGTCGAGCCGTCAGATTTGAGAATTCAAATCTTGAACCAACTGTCAGATTTGAAAAATCAAACTTCGCGCCAAGTGTCAAATTTGATAATTGAAATTTTAAACCAACTGTCAGATTGAAAAATTCAAATTTCAAACCATCAAATTTGAAAAATTAAACGTCGCGTCAACTGTAGTTGTTTCAAAATTCAAATTTCGAACCTTCTGTCAGATTCGAATTTTAAATTTCAAACCAACTGTCAGATTTAAATATTTAACCTCCGGCCAACTGTCAAATTTAAAAATTCAATTTTCGAATCAACTGTCAAATATAAATTTTTTGAATCTACTGTCAGATTTAACTATTTAAATTTCGCGCCAGCTATCATATATGAACATTCAAATTTCGAAGCAATCATCAGATTTAACAATCCATATTTCGAGCACTGTCAAATTTAAAAATATATATATTTCACGCTATGTCAAATTTTGCACCAACTGTCAAATTTAAACATTCATATTTTGAACCAAGTCTCGAATTTAAAAAATCAAATTTCGAACCAACAGTCAGATTTGAAAAATGAAATTTCGGGCCGAGTGTCACATTTGAAAATTCAAATTTCAAACCTTCAGATTTGAAAAATTAAACGTCGCGCCAACTGTAAAGTTTTAAAATTCAAATTTCAAAACAACTGTCAGATTTGAAAACTCAAATTTCAAACCAGCTGTCAGATTTGAAAATTCAATTTTCAAACAATCAGATTTGAAAAATTAAATGTCGCGCCAACTGTAAAGTTTGAAAATTAAAATTTCAAAACAACTGTCACATTTGAAAAATCCAACTTCGCGCAAACTGTCAAATTTGGAAATTCAAATTTTAAACCATCTGTCAATTTCGAACTAACGGTTTAATTTGTAAATTCAAATTTCGAACCAACTGTCAGATTTGAAAATTTAAATTTTATACCAACTGTCATATTTGAAAATTCAAATTTCAAACTGCCAGATTTAAAAAATTAAACGTCGCGCCAACTGTAAAGTTTGAAAATTCGAATTTCGAACAGTCAGATTTAAATATTTAAATTTCGAACCAAATGTCAAATTTGAATGTTTAAATTTTAAACTAATTGTCAGATTTGAAATATCAAACTTTGCGCCAACTGTCAAATTTGAAAATTCATATTCGAACCAACTGTCAAATTTGAAAATTTTGAATCAACTGCCAGATTTAACCATTTAAATTTCGCGACAGCTATCAAATATGAATATTCAAATTTCGAACAACAACAATAATCTATTAGGTCAGTTCTTAGGAACTCATAGAAACATGTAAATATATAAAAAAAAGAAAAAAAATACGACTGTCGTCACAGTAAGTGCACTACTCGTATTGTATTTATAATTATTTTTATTATGGTTTTTAATTTTTTTAATGTGTTTTATGTATTTATTAATATATATATATATATATATATATATATATATATATATATATATATATATATATATATATATATATATATATATATATGTATATTTCCGGAATGTACTCAGTCAGAACTTTATTTTAGATCTAACTACCTACCTAATCACTAATCATTAAGGTTCAGTCAGTGAACTAGACAATTTTAGGTAATATTTTTCAACCGAACCGATTGAAATTGAAGCACGACTTAGGCCTGTTTCACCCATATGCGGTTCCATTCGGTTCGGTTCGTTTTCGGTTGCAACCAAAAACCAATAAAACCCCTTCACACATACACGGTACTCATACGGATCATATTGGGTTTTGTATTTTCTTCCGTACACTCAGTAGTGATCATGGAGGGTATGCAAGTTATTGGCATGTTGTTTCCCGACAGAAAAATAACAAAATTCGGTTGTGTCACCACAAGACTTTCCCGGCGAGCAGACCCCCCTCCCTCCGCCACCCTTGCCAACTTCCTCCCTCCCTTCCCAGACACCCACCAACCGATAGTGATTGTGTCAAGTGACTATGATAGCAAAGTAATATATTTTAGTATTTTGTAGTAATTCCATGGTATTACAATGGCTTTTTTCCAATATAGTATTTTATTAAATACGGCGGTATTTTTTTTGGGTCGCTTGTATACCTAAGAGACCATCGGCTACTCGGTTCCGGGTAAACAGCCGGGCAAAGGATGCCGTGGTCCATGATAGATTCGGTACACCGTTTTACCGCTACGTAAGGGAGAGGACCGCACAAGCGACCTCGAACTCGTAACCTGTCGGGAGACCGGAGTAATCTGGTTGCAACTGGTAGTAAGGGCGCGAGTGTCGGCCCGCTTTGTAACATACCTGGATATCTCGCGGATAAGGCGTTGGCCTCTTACACGCATGTGGCGGAGCTTGACGGTGGACTGTTTTGTCCTAAGTCTTCTGCACTCACCTCACGGGAGAGAGAACGATTAAATTTCGTTAAAACTTCCTGAGGTGACGGGTTCGCCCGTTGTAGTCGACAGCTCTAGTTACTGCTTCGTCATGTACGAATATTAAGTTATTCTAAAAAATCGTTACCATTGTAATATGATGTGTTTAGCACTATTGATACTAATTACAGTTAAAGAAACGATTACCAGGGAGGTTAGTGGAGTTTATGCAATTTTAAAAAACACATTTTTATAATATTTTTTAAATCTATTGCATAGTTTTTATCGCGGGCCTAGGCCAGCGCGGAGACCGAACGAAGAAATTTCTTAACGAAAATTAATGATTTTAAACTGATAATTACGTCTAAACGAGTACTGCTTACGATTCGAAAAAAATATATGTTAAACAAGAACATTTTCCTAATATTATTAGCTTTGAATATTTTAGATTTACATAGAATAATTAATTTGTGAAATTAGGTCTAACCGAACACAAAAACGACTACAACGCAAATACTATCTGGCGTATTATTATGAAACCTGCACCATTTTAAAGATAATTTAATTGTCTATCTTTTTATCTACGAATTTTTTCGAATAGTCAAAGAATAATATCCTTTTTTTTTGCTTTATCGAATAAAAAATTCGTGCGCGGTGCTCTATCGGAAGATGTTTAAATTATTCCGAATCATTTGCTTCCGCAGCCGCAAATGATTCGGAATAATTTCAACGTTTTCCGATAGAGCGCAGTTATCTGATATCAGAAAAAATAAAATAAATAAATATTTATAATTGCATAAGTTGTTAAAAAATGATATGCGATAGCTTTACCGCGGCAGTCCCCGAGTGCCACACGTATTTTTCTAAAAACTTGGTATAACAAGAAAATATGAAGCGAATCTATTAATTGTTACCAACACAAACTATTGCGGAACAATATGCCTTTATGTTATTGCGACTATAAACAAAATTTAATCAAAGCAAGGAGTATTCAAATTCTTGTATCCCAATTAATTATTTTCGCTAAAACTTCTACACTTTGATAAAATTTATATCCACATTCCCTTTGAAAAGTTAGCAATCAGTTTTTTTTACTGCAAATATAGACGTTTTTTGCAATAACGGCAGTTAATGATCATGAATCCAATCTTAATAAGTTTTTTTTGTAGAGGTTTATATTTTTTGTAGACACTAAGCTCTTAATAAATACTAGCTAATCCCGGCCGCGCTTCGCTGTGGTTTAGTCTGATATAAAATTAATGGAAACGTACTGATGCCGAGCGCACAGAAGATTTCACCAGTGCGGGAAGATATTTGTTATCCGTATTCGAAGTTTATAGTTTCGAGAGCGCAACTATTACTTTTGAGTTTCAAGAGCGCAAAACATACGCAGGCTGAATTTTTATACCTAAAAATGACAGAAACCCGTTGGGCGCTAGAAATTGTACCCTTAATTTGTTAAATGTCTTTTTAATTAATTCATCGCAACAAGTGGCGATTATCTTGTAAACCTTATTTTGAATATATATCCTTAACCCCTTGAGTATGATACGACCAAATCTGGCTCTGAAAAAATTATCCGTTGAATATGATACGACCAGATCTGGTTCCGCGTTTTTTTCACTTCTTTGACGTTCTCATATTTATTCATAATTATCTAATTGTTTTACAAAATGATATTTCAATATTCTATATTCGAAATTTCAATGCAATCATTACGCAGTTGTTCTTTTTATGATTGGTGTAGTAGTTTCGTAGTTATAGTACTTTAAGTCGATGTCGCCGAAAATCCTGCAAAAGAGACAGATGCATCCATGAAAATACCCATTTACTCCAAGGGTTAATCATTCATTTAATATATTAACGGTTGCATATTCAAAAAAATATATTTTATCATGACATCAAAACGTACAAACAGAACCCAATCGTTGAGACTTCTTTGTTCGAAAACAATGATATTTCAAGTGAAAGGCTCGCAATAAAATACTGACAAATGACATTATGGTCTTTGAAAAGAGTCACATATTCCGGGTTTCTAAAGGCTTTCAAAGGTAATACAATAGGTATAGTTAGTCCATCGATCGATTAAGTATTAGTGGTTCAGCACGTTTTTTTTTATTTCCCTTACGTTTCAAATATAGTGAAGTTATCGATAACCATTATTTAACTAAACTTTATGAGTGTATAAAAAATATGAGTTTATTAACTAAACTTATTTAATAAACTCATATGCAATTTGCTTCTTTATAATATATAATTATCAATGAACAAGTATTGCTTCTTTCTCGCCAATATGTGTGAAAAAAAAACAGATTACCTATATAAGTTTCTTCTTACCTTTCTTAATAAGATATAGAAGAGAACTTTTGGCGCGCGAATAAAGTTTGTATTTGAAGAGCTTTATTCTTCTTTTAATAAATGGTGGATCATTTTCCTAGACATTGAACAAGAATTAATGAAATAAAATGTATTAATGAAGAATTATAAATGAAATAAATTAAACGAAATTATTTGTTTTTGCAGCAGATTAATTAATTGATAAGTTTTCGAGACATAATATCCTGCTTCAAATGAAAGTAACTTGAAAATTCATTAAAAATAAGGTACAATCTATACTAATATTAAAAAGAGGTAAAGTTTGTGAGGTTGTAGGAAGTAATATCTGGATCTACTGAACCGATTTTGAAAATTCTTTTACCAATAGAAATCCACGTTATTTGTGAGTGTCATAGGCTATATATTAATCCAAAAAATGAAAAGACTTTTTCGTAGTAGTCGGATTTGCAAAGTAAGTCGGAGAAAAAACGGTCGAACAAAAACGTTTCTAACTAACGCTGCCTTAACGATGAGAGATATATGATTAAGTTCTAGAGAAAAGTTGTAGAACTTGATAATGCCTAAAAAAAGTCAGCGACATATGTCTAACTTTTATATTTAAGTCACAAAAAGTACCTACTATTTTATATTAAAAAAATAATTTAAATCGTTAGGCCATGTTTATTGGTCATATTATCAACAATTATGAATACATATCAAAATAAGTAAATTTATCGTCTCAAGTGTTTAAAACGAAAGACTTTTCCCTTTTACTGCATATAATTTCCCATTTACTGCATAAATGGTTAAAGAGATAAGACACTCACAAATAAGACACTCACAAGAAGACACTCAAGTAACGGTAATATAGACATACATATGCAGCAAAAATATAACCCTTCTTTTGGCAGTCAGGAAATAAATCATAGCACTTAGTACTATCCAAAACACACTCATAATTTCATCACAAGTAAAAAGTTTTACCGCCCAACGAAGTGGGCACGGGTCAGCTAGTACTTAATAAAAACACAAGTTAAGCGGCAACATTATGTGAACCCGAAAAAATGCATTACAAAATTACAAATACAAATGCAAAAATATGTAGCATCGCAATAATACATAGTCTATGCACATTGTAAAACAGCTCTTCTGTACATGACAAAAGATTACACGATATCGTACCAATACGGTGCAGTATTGATCTCGACAATATCTGGCCTTGACAGGTTGTCATATTTAGCGGCGAGTAACTGAATACTTCAAAAACGAATAAATACTGACAACGTCCAAAGCGAAGATATGAATTATAAATATCGGATGACAGACAGAATTTTAGACGCATTTTTGGCCAGAGAGGTAAAAATATTATATAAATGAACTAAAAACTAAACTGTTTGTGAAAGATAATCATGCGATAAGCTATAAAATGATGCTGTAGTCAGCGAGCTTGATGCAATCCTTGAGTAGGCGTTTCTTCATGAACTAAAACTGAAATTAGTTCAAGCAAACGAGACAGAGCAATACGTTGGAGCGGAATATAAAATGAACGATCGTAGACATTTCCCGTTTCAAAGATACCCGTCGAACTTACAGCCGTCCGGATAAGTTTGAACACATTTCGTGCGGTGTTAGATTCGGCTGATTTAACTTCGGTGGTAGTTTTAATGTGGAAAAGTGACAACCGTTCATTTCACACACCGCTTTAACATATTGCCCTGTCTCGTTCACATGAACTAATTTTCGATTTTAGATCATAAAGAAACGCAATCGAGCTCAATATCTACTTAATTATTGGCGAATTTAATCGTATTGCGTATAATCATTATTTTTTAATACGATTTTATTCTGAGTTTAACCGCTCGAAAACCAGCCTTCGCGCGCAAAAAACTGCGCCGCAACTTGTTTGTCGGTTTTGAAAATAAATACTGACAATATCGCTTTTTCATGAATTACCTCTTGTTACCTAGTAATTAATCTTGTTAGTCGTGTATATTCATTTATCTATACTAATATTATAAAGAGGTAAAGTTTGTGACGTTGTAGGAAGTAATCTCTGGATCTACTGAACGGATTTTGAAAATTCTTTTACCAATAGAAAGCTACGTTATTTGTGAGTGTCATAGGCTATACATTAATCCGAAAAATGAAAAGACTTTTTCGTGGTAGTCGGATTTGCAAAGTAAGTCGGAGAATAAGCGGTCGAACGAAAACGTTTCTAACTATCGCTGCCTTAACGATGAGAGATATAAGATTATGTTCTAGAGAAAAGTTGTAGAGATTGATAATGCTTACAAAAAAGTCAGCGACAGCATATGTCTACCTTTTATATTTAAGTCACAAAAAGTAGTATTTTATATTTAAAAAATTATTTAAATCGTTTTGAATAGAATCAAAATAATGTAATCGGTCATGTTTATTGGTCATATTATCAACAATTATGAATTCTTATCAAAATAAGTAAATTTATCGTCTCAAGTGTTTAAAACAAAACACTTTTCCCTTTTACTGCATATTATTTCCCTTTTACTGCATAAATAGTTAAAGAGATAATACGCTCACAAATAAGACACTCACAAGAAGACACTCACAAACAACGGTATTATAGTCAAATTGGCATGCAAATACATACATATATATGCAGTAAAAATATAACCCTTCTTTTGGCAGTCAGAAAATAAATCATAGCACTCAGTACTAACCGAACCACACTCATAATTTCATCACAGATAAAAAGTTTTACCGCCCAACGAAGTGGGCACGGGTCAGCTAGTATAATATATATGAGGGCCGGCCGAACCGGTTACGTGCGGATCTGTCAAACGGCGCAAATTGCCTATATGCACTGTTGGCGTCCGACGGGTTAATAATATGAAAAAATACTGTTATTATGATTGTGATTCTAGGCATATTAACATTTTATCGTATGGATAACAACACTAACAACAAAGCCATATTTTGGTCCTCAACGATCAAGGCTATGTACCTACACCAATTACTGGATAACGGTGAGCCCTATACATGTATTAAGTAAACCCCTGAATAACGTAGAAAATAAATTTGCTAAAAAATAATCTCCATTTATAACGCCCATTTATATGCGTCATCTCCAGCTACGCATTAAACGCCATACAAAAATGACGGCCTGAAACTGACAGTTATTGATTATAGTCTGAAGTGAGTACTCGGTACAATGACCAAAGCAATCAACGCGAATTGCCCCCTAATGCAAATTACTTCGGCTGTTATTATTAATTAGGTATAGAAAAAGTAAATAATTTGCACTTCTCGCAGCATTTCTCGACAACTACCTTAAGTGGCCTCTTGCTGGATGATTGATGGCTGCAGGAAGATGGAGCATTTGTTAACAATGAAGCAATTTTAGTGATGTATATACACATAAAAATGTTTTAGGTAATACGATTTCCATTATATCTGAAAATTCTACGAAAAATCATTCATTCAATATATACCTAGTTACCTCAAATTAAATTAAAATAAAGATAATTCAATACCTTAGAAAACGTCTTTATGTGTAATGAAATAAAAATGTATCTTCCTAGCTTTAATTACATATATCGTAATGAGGAAATTTATATACTTAGGTACCTAGGTACTTTTTATTATTATAATGATGAAAATGAAAATGAAAACGAAGTGCCTCTCCATTACTGGAGGATGGCCATTAGGTCTGAATACTTTTGTCGGTCTTGCGCCATCCGGAAAAGCTGTTCCGTACTGGTGATCCCGGTCCAGTTTTCCACCCGGGGATTCTTAGCACCCCTGACCCATTAAAGGCCCGCCGGGCACCCGGGGCCATGGCTATTTTTGACTTTTCCATTGCTAACTACTAAGGATATATAGTGCAGTGGTCTCCCGTTGCCTTCTGCATCAGACATTTTAGGTCTATCAGACCTTAGGCCGCTGGATGGTTATATGGATGACATTTCGAGGATGATATATGACTAATCCTCCCCCCCCCTCACCCCCCCCCCTATATCCACCCCCCCCCCCCCCACCTCCTTGAAATTTTCTAATATTTATTTATTTATTTATTTATTTAAGAATTAATTACTATAAAACATTGTTTTTGCTTATAAAAATAACGGGAACCGAATGGCAAAACCTTAACCTTTTGCTTATTTGATTCTGTCACCCAACTGGGACTAGCCCGTTCTAGGATGGACAGGACTCTAATTAATTCAAGCGATGATATAAAGTTAGTAATAAGTTAGAATAAGTTTCGCATCAATTTTCTTTGTGCTTAAATATTTTAATTTTGCTTTTGTAATTTTTAAAAAACTATTTTTTTATTCATTTATCTATAACATAGCATAATAACCAATTTAATAAATACTTTGGTTAGACGCTTAACTATGCTTAACTTATAAGTAAAAAAGTACAGGTTCATGTGCATTTTACTGCCTCATTAGGCCTAGGCCTTTGTCGAGACAGTAGTCTAGTGATGACCTAAGAGAGCGGTCTTGAGCAGCCGTATCTGAATTAACTAGAGCAATTTGTTAGCCTATTACTATATTAAGTATAGATGTTATAGATGTCATATAGTTGTTATAGATGTCATATTTTTATATGTACTTTAGGTGTGATATTTTAAAGCTACAAATAATTTGTTCATAATATTATTGACAACTGTGTCCAGTAGAATCAATGGGCCCAAATTAATTACTGAAATCGCTACAGAATATAGAATCTGCCCAATTGATATGCAGATTAACGGCTATTTGGGGAAACCGTATAGAATATTTAACTTCGAATCAATAATGGGAAGGTCTGTCTTTCATTGTGGTTGTTAATCTCATATATCAGGGATAGGAATTCTCTCTGTATTTATAGGTACTAACATATAACTTCAGGAACGATTACTCTATATTATAATATCCTAAATATACCATACTTATTATGTTAATTATTTTTTTAATCAACAATTTTATATCAAAGTAGTAAAAAGTGATTCACTTATTATATAGAGTACTTTCACAACAATACATTGTAATTTTTTCATACCGTTTAGATGTCAAAACGATTCGTAAATATGTTATATTCTAAACCTCTTACAACAAAAATTTACAAACAGGTCAATTAATCAAAATTCTATAATAATTTTCAAAAAGGTAGCTCACTCATTAGACAATATTATAAATGATCTTTTATGTTGTGCAATAAAACTTATAGAAATACAGTATTTTAACCTTAAATTCACGTCTGCAAAATTACGTAAATTCACGAAATGCGCAAAATTTCGTGTACGGCCTCTTAATGGCAGAATGTTTTACTATCGAAAATTGAGTGACATTGTACCTCGAGCAGACTATAATATCATCAATATTATTTGTTATTCGAAAATGGCGACATCCTTTAATTGGCCTAGCCGTAAAGTAACTACATGTCCATCATTCTTTCAATGTAGTGAGGACTAATTGTAAGCCATTAAGCATAATTAACTGGTCATCAAAATGTTACTTCAAGCTACATATATTATTTAAACACAATAGTACCATCGAGCACTCACCTTTTAATATTTTTCGGCCCTTCATTTCTTGTAACCGTTACAGATTCTGACCAGTGTTTTTTTTTATATATTTGACTCTGTATGTTAATTACATCCTCATTTAACTCCAATTAAGTGGTTTTAAGGTATTGCTTATGGTATCCATAATATATGGTATATGTGCTAATTTACTATAATGTGAGAGACAATGCGTGTTAAGAGTAAGATGGAGAATGGCTTATTTCTTGGATGACGGAACCAGTATGGCAAAATCTATAATAATATGCTTTAACAAAAATATTATGCCATATCTGCCATATTATGCCAACTATATCATCTATATCAATATAACTGTATTTTCTATATATAAATGTCTTCTCTTTTTTCTCTAACATGTTTATTTGATTGATAATTTATGTATTCATTTTGCTACATAATTTAGGAATCTTGATTTTATTTGGTTTTTTGTCAGTTTTTTTTTTACTTTGACGTTATTTAAAACAAATGTTTTTGTATCCTACACATACTTGTGTTCATATAAAAAAATCTTATGCTTTGTAACACACATAATATAAATAATATATTAACACCAACCATTCCATCCTTTTATTTCTCCCATCTCCGTCTGTAGGCCATAGCGTATTGGAGACAATTCTTTGAACATATTGTTAAAAACATGTCATCAGCCAGAACTATTGTATTTACAGTAATTTTATTGTTTACGTAGCGCTGTATGTTTTCCTTAACAAATAAATAAATAAATAAATAACCATATTAATATATTCATTGTTAAAAAATATACATCTTCTATTAACAAATAAATACGTGGATGTAAACATAGCGTAATATATTAGAAAAAAGTCGCACACAAAATATATTAAAGAAGTTTAATATTTTATATTAAAATGTATTAATACAAAATAGCGTTTTGCAAAATATGACAAAGAATATAGAGTAATCGTACCTAAAAATATATGTTAGTGCCTACAATTACAGACAGCATTCCTATTCCTACATTATAGTAAATTAGCAAGGGTGTGTCCTATCCCCACTGCTCTTCTCTATCTTCATTAACCCGATTGCCAAGGGCTTAACTACATCCTATCATTTATATGCTGATGACCTTCAAATTTACCTCCATGCCAGACCTGATGACCTGCCTTCTGCCGTGTCGACTATGAACTCTAATTTAGAACACATATCAAGTTGGGCCGAAAAACATGGCATAATCATAAATCCAGCCAAATCACAAGCGATTGTGATTGGTGGCCAGAAACTCAAGTCTAATACTAATAAAACGTCAATGTCACCCCTCAAAATAAACGGTAATATTATTGAGTATACCAAAACTGTCAAGAATCTTGGAATAGTCATAGACGAATTTCTTTCGTGGCAGGCACACGCCAACCAAATTAGTCGTCGTATTTTCAATGGCCTTCATAGCCTCCGAAGGTTACAGAGATTCCTTCCAGCAGCAACTAAGCAAACTATAGTAAAAACACTGCTACTTCCAATTCTAGACTATGCTGATGTCGGTACTATAGATATTAAAGAGAAGATACTGGATAAATTTGAACGGCTACAAAATATCTGCATACGATATATATTCGACTTGCGTAAATTTGATCACGTGAGCGAATATCGCGATGGACTTCATTGGCTTCGAATTCGTGAGCGCAGAAATCTGCATGCCCTCTCACTCCTTTATAAAGTCCTAAATAGTCCCATAGCACCTCCTTACCTTAAAGACCTCTTTCTCCCGTTAGGAAGTCATGGTGTTCCACTCAGGTCAAGTCAGGACAACACCATAGCAATTCCACTACATCAGTCTTCTTTTTTCACTAACTCATTTAGCGTCCATTCTGCTCGGCTTTGGAACCAGCTTCCGCATGCTATTCGTCATGCAACATCCTTGCCCTGTTTCAAGGCGTTACTGAAAAAACATTTTCTCCCTCAAAATATCAACTAAGAACCAACCCTCCCCCTATCCCCTCCCCCCTTCCCCCTTTCGTTGGGTTGTTGACTGGATAGAAGCATAAGAACTTTGTAATATCTATCATTTTATATAAGCAGTTATTTTTATTATTATTTATCTGTAGTTTCTATGTATTTATTATTATAATATACATATATTATATTATAAATTATATTTTTTTAATTTTGTATGTATATTTGGATGTATGTATATGTATATTTATGTGTATATGTTTATGTATGTGAGCTGTATTGATACTTTTATTTAATATTACACGGTTGGCTGTAAGAAATCGTGAAACGATAAGCCCGCCGTTTGTACTAAGTTAAAATAGAATTTAAGTTTTCTTTACCCATGTATTTTTTTTTGTTAGTACAATAAAGGTATTTTTCATTTCATTTCATTTCATTTCATTTCATTTCATTTCATTATTCCTAAGTATATGAAATTAAAAACCACAATGACATGAAATTTATAGATTGACCTTCCCATTTTAGAATCGATGTTAATTCTCCTATACGGCTTTCCCAAATTACCCTTAATCTGCATATCAATTAGGCACATTCTATATTCTGTGGCGATGTCAATAGTTAATTTTGGCGTCATCGATTCTACGGGACACGGTTGTCAATAACATGATCAAATCCCCGAGTATTCAACGATGTGAATCGATGTCAGTGGTGGATACAATACAAAGCCCCCCCCCCCCCCCTCCCCCCTCCCCGTTCCCCGTGTTTCGGGCAACGCTCAGCAGCAGGCTTGGCTAAATGTTGGGTGAATTTCACAACAAATATTTTTCTTCAGTTCCTTGACAGTCCGTGGGTTATTAGAGTAGACTTTACTTTTGAGATACCATGAAACAAATCAAAATGTTTTAGTCTGGAGACCTTGGTGGCCACGAGACGTCTCCAAACCGCTGATCAGTTTTCGTGGGAATTTTTCACGGAGGTTCTGGCGGTATATGGAGCCTCCTCATCTTGCTGAAACCGCGCATCCAGTTGAATATATTCGCAAATTTGACTAAAAATATCTGTGATCATATTGTGTCTATCGTTTTCATTGTTAGTATTTACCGCTTAGTAGGCTGATTTCGTTAGTAGGCTAGCTGCACCAAACCGTATCTCTTGTGCAATATACAGATCGTTGGTGTTTCAGTCGTGAATTACGTGCTAGTGGGCCCAGTAACTCAGTATTGCTTATTTTGTGTAAATAAAAGTAATTTTATTTAATTTCCTGCACCACCATTACATCTTATAACGATTTAATTCTCCAACTACAGAACCTCATGGACGATACTTTTTGGGAGCGCCAGGGCAAGCCCTTTTTTAAGCACTAAGAGTCCTGGATTTTCATACAAAGTTCATTCTACCTCTTGAATGTTTTCGGTGGTCCTTGATGTTCTGCTGCGTTCTGGCTGAGTGGTATTTAGTGCTAAAGAAGCTTTGCGGGACCTTTTCACTCACGACTGAATCAAATTTACACTTGGTCTATCGCACAATTGCCTAATATTTTAATGGGTTCAAAATTGAAAAGCGCACTCACGTACGAATCATAACTTTTAACAAAGGCCTAAAGGGGGAACGCGTGCTGCTCTCCCGACCTGAGATACATGCCGCAGGGCGCGCAGACCTGCGACCCTCACCTGGTTCTAGAATAAATCAAAACCACGAGAAATCGTCGTAATCTGGAAGAGCAGTTTAGTTAGCCTTGGAAAATAACAGCTGTACGCATCTTGCCGTAGTACAAGGCCAGCCATTCAAGATGTTACCGCCATTTCAGCAACTTTTTTTCGTATCTATAATATATGGTTAAGATTATAAACCTCCTTTGTTAACAATGGCAACTTTACCGGAAATTAAAAATACTATTTTATTTTTATTGTTAACATTTGTTTAGTATAACTTTTGATGCAACATTTAATGTTTCTTAGAATAAGTATGACTATTATGCAGGTTACTTCTTGAAAATATTGTTTATTTAATAATTGTCATGACATAGAAATGTCGTGTTACCGAATCGATTGTTAAAAGAATCTACATATGCGTTTTTATATGGCATAAGAAAATTTTAAATAACTTTGGTAAAATTATACACTGTTTTTAAAATGGTATGCATTTTTTAAGAAACTTGTAGAGACCGACATATGTAAATGATAGGCTCTTAATACGTCCATTACTATTAGAGTCTTCAGAATGAAAACATTTTAACGAATAAGAGTCGGTTTATTGTGACGTGACGTGACGTAAAACGGGTTTTTAGATTTTATTTAAAGTACCTTGTATGATCTTTTGTGACAGAATGTTTGGTTCAACAGTTAATTACTCTAGATATGACAGCCCAAATTACAAAATATGACAGCCCAAATTACAAAATAGAGTCGATATACGGAAGAATGACACGATCTATGAGAAAATGTCACCAAAATTACAAAATATTATAATATACACATAAAGATAACACTGAATACCACAGTGTCGGATGTATGCATTAAAACCCTGCTATGAGCATCATGAACAAATAAGAAAAAATATTTGAAAGTCACTTTCTTTTAAACGATACTGCTGACTGTGCAACATGTAAAGAAGTACTCTCCGCTCCTAGACGTAGCAGACGACTAAGTATATGCGGGCAGCATGTATCCGTGCCGCCGCTTATTTCAGATAACAAGCCGGTTTAACATTAATGTATATTTCAGTTCGCAAGTGAGATAACATAATAATGTCTATTATGTGTGAATATACCTAATAAGGTTTTACGCAATGTAATATTATACAGTCCTCAAAATAAAAATGTTGTGTTTGCTGAGATAAAAAAACGAAAAAAAATGGGCCCATTTTGCCATTTTTTTTGGTATTAAAACGTCAGTATGGTCAAAAGCTGACAGGCGGATTGTGATCCTATCCATTGATATGCCATCTTCTCGTCTACTGAATCTCCTACCTCAAGAGTGGTATTTCCCAGTGCTATTGGTAAACATTCAACGGTTTCACTTTCACCGTAATGTGTCAACTTCCTAAACGCAGAAACCCGACACTTATACATTCAATAATTTTAGGCCGCTCCTTGGCATAATAATACATTGATATGCCATCTTCTCGTCTACTGAATCTCCTACCTCAAGAGTGGTATTTCCCAGTGCTATTGGTAAACATTCAACGGTTTCACTTTCACCGTAATGTGTCAACTTCCTAAACGCAGAAACCCGACACTTATACATTCAATAATTTTAGGCCGCTCCTTAGCATAATAATACATTGATATGCCATTTTCTCCTCTACTGAATCGCCTACCTCAAGAGTGGTATTTCCCAATGCTATTGATAAACATTCAACGGTTTCATTTTCACCGTAATGTGTCAATTTCCTAAACGCAGAAACCCGACACTTATACATTCAATAATTTTAGGCCGCTCCTTAGCATAATAATACCCTCGGGTGAGGCAAATTTGAATAAAGTAGTCTGTAAATTATCCAGGATTTTACTTATGCCTCGGGGAATAAAAAAGAAAAGGCAATGAAAGGAACCGCTGGCCGTTTATTATGTCTGTAAATTGAATCAGACTCCCGATCGCAAGAGGGAATTTCGGAAATATTCTTATTGAATATTCAGGATGCGGCACGGAGAGAAATGGTTTCATTGATTTTACAAAACCACATTTGGTTAAATAATTATTCATAAAATTAATCAATAATTAGTAATATCAACTAAACCAGTTACAAAATCGATTGATTAGTTTTACGAAACGGGTTTAAGTTGAACTAACAGTATGAAGTTTGATAAAATTTACAAATGCTTCCGATAGTTTTAACAAAATGTCTTAGTCAGTATTACTTAAGTAAAAGACCAATAAAAATACTTTAAAATTAAACAATTTGTTGTTGGTATTACAAACAAAATTTTGTTGTTTTTACGAAACCTTGAACTTTGTATAAACAACTGACAAACATTGTTAGTTTTACTATATGCTACAGTTGAAGTTACGAAATCATATAATTGAAAATTACAAATGTATTTCGTAATATATAAAAAACCTTTAATTTCGTAGTAATAATAGATAAACGGTGTTAATGTTATAATAATTATTTGTTCAAATTACGAAATCATACAATTAAAAATTACAAACAATTTTCATATGTATTATCTGTATAAAAAATTGACACAAAAGGTTAATTGTACAAATAATGTCGCATAATTAAAACATTTTATTTGTTATACATACATTTGGAATAATTTGGTCCCACATATAAGTAAATATTAATTTGTACACAACGTTAAAAGTCATGAAATTTTAGTGCAAGCTACGTATTTCTCAATATTATGTTTTTTAACGTCACTGATAATGATTTCGTATATTTAATCATAAATATTATTATAAACTACATAAATATTGGTATTTTATAATACTCTATGTTTGTTACTATTACCGAAATATTTTCGTAAATTTTATCAAGAAATGTTAGTGTAACCTACACATATAATCGTATATTCTAATATCTGTTATTGTTTTTCATTACTGATAAAGATTTGGTAAATTTTATAATACATATTCGTATAACCAATATCAACATTTGTATTTTATAATTTACTATTCTTTGCTATTATTACCAATAATAATTTCGTTAATTTTATTATGAAATATTAGTGCATTCTAAATTAGATTCGTATTTTAATATTAGGTACCTTATTTGTTATAAGTACTGATAATCATTTCGTAAATTTCATCATGAAGTATTAGTATAACTTACATATACATTGGTATTTTGTAATACTCCATTTTTTGTTATAGTTACCAAAAGCATTTCGTTAATTTTCTCAAGAAAAAATAGTGTAACCAGCAAATACAATTTGTATATTCTTTTCTATTATTTGTTATAATTATTGATTAAACATTTCGTAATTTTTTTTATACATATTCGTATAACCAACATAAATACTGGTATTTTCCAATATTCAATTCTTTGTTATTATTACGGACAACGGTTTCGTTAATGTTATAATGAAATATTAGTTGAAGCTACATTTAATTCTTATTTTTTTATATTCTAGGCTTTGTTATCATTACTGATAATGATTTTGTAAATGTTATGATAAATATTTGTACAACCTACATAAAAATTGGTATTTTCTTATAAAAAATTCTTTATTATTATTACCGATAATGAATTTGTAGATTTTATTATGAAATATTAGTATAAACTACATTCATATTGGTATATTGTAGGTAATACCCTTTTATTGTTACAGTTAACAAAACCATTTCGTCAATTGTATCACAAATATTTGTACAAACTTCATAAACATTAGTATTTTCTTATAAAAAAATCATTATTATTACCAATACTTAATGATTTTGTAAATTATTTTATGAAGTTTTAGTAATAAATACATAAACATTGGTATTTTGTAATACTCTTTTTTTTTGTTACAGTTACTGGAACCATTTCGTAAACTTTATCAAGAAATATTAATATAACCTGCATAATGTAACCAACACAATCGTATTTTCTAATGTTCTATTATTACTTACTTTCCTGTTCAAGGAAAGTATTATAGACGCACTTCTGTGTGTGTGTGTGTGTATTCTCTGACGATAGCGCCGAAACGCTTCATCCGATTGAGCTGAAATTTGGCAAGCAGACATCATTTGGTCATGGCATGAGCTGATTGTGATTGAAATCCTTCCACCAGGGTTGGCTCCAGACGAGGGAACTCCTCAACGGTCAACAGCAAAGACCCAAAATTTTGTATACGTATTCATTTATGATAGCAATTTCCAAGTTGCACCATGACATGGCTGATGTACCCTGGGTTGGCTCCCGACGAAGTAACTCCTCAACGGTCAACAGCAGGGACCCAAAAAATTGTATACGCACTCATTTATGATAGCAACTTCTAAGTTCAACCATGACATGGCTGATGTGTACCCTGGGTTGGCCCTGGGTTGTTGTGACCCAAAATTTTTTATAGGTACGCATTCATTTATGATAGCAACTTCTAAGTTCCACCATAACATGGCTGATGTACCCTGGGTTGGCTCCCGACGAGGGAAATCCTAAACGGTCAACAGCAGAGACCCAAAATTTCGTATACGCATTCATTTATGATAGCAACTTTCAAGTTCCACCATGACATGGCTGATGTACCCTGGGTTGCCTTCCGAAGAAAGAACTCCTCAACGGTCAGCACCAGAGACCCAACAGTTTGTATACGCATTCAATTTAAATAGCAACTGCCAAGTTTCACCATCACCATGACATAACATGGAAAATTCGAAAAAGTCGAAAAAGTCATTGATTGACTGATAGATTTTATTTATGAAATTAATATTCAGATGAATTAAGTCCCTGGCTACTTAACAGGAAAGTCTTAGGGTGACACAACCGATTTTTTAAAATAATTACTGATAGAGATTTCTTAACATTTATAATACATATTCGTTTAAACAAGCATTTATTATATATATTTTATTTAATATATATATCTATATATATATATATATATATATATATATATATATATATATATATATATATATATATATATATATATATATATATATATATATATATATATATATATATATATATATATATATATATATATATATATATAGTATATCTCATTCACACATCCGTAAGTATATCTCATTCAAACATAAGTATTTCTGGGATTTCCTTCGCTACTTTTTAAGTAGCTTTTACTAATTTTATTTTAAATAAAAACATCATCCTATAAACGGATTTCTTTACAAACCTTATCAAATATAGAAAATATTAAACTGTTTTCTACAATATTTCTTTACAATTTTTTAATATTATACAATTTTATATAGGTTTACCCTATTGCACCGTCGAAAGTCGTGCGCATCCGTAAGTATATCTCATTCAAACATAAGCATTTCCCAATACAAGCTGGGATATCCTTCGCTACTTTTTAAGTAGCTTTTACTAATTTTATTTTAAATAAAAACATCATCCTATAAACGGATTTCTTTACAAACCTTATCATATATATATATATATATATATATATATATATATATATATATATATATATATATATATATATATATATATATATATATATATATATATATATATATATATATATATATATATATATATATATATATATATATATATATATATATATATATATATATATATATATATAAATATATATATATATATATATATATATATATATATATATATATATATATATATATATATATATATATATATAATCTTTTTTTAAAGAATTCGTTTAAAGGATGACACTTTGATGAAAAAATAAAAATAATAAAAGCCACTTACATAGCTGGAAGGTTTTCCCGGACTGGACTGGGAAATGCTTATTGTTTAAACGAGATGTATTTTTGGATGAGTACCACTTTCGACGGTACACTGTAGGTTTAATGGGATCCCTTTATCGCTAGCGAACGATCACCCTTCATCCACATCTCAAAAACAAAGCGTATCCTTTTGCAAACCAAAATAAAATGTCTTTATTAAAGACAAATTTAAGCAAAAACAATGAAAAAAATCACAATCAATCGTCTCTTAAATGCGGAATGACATTTCGAAAATTCGATTTGAAATTCGAATATATCCACTCTTTTAAAGGACGATATAAGATTGCTGGGCTCGCTATCAGCCAGCTATTAAATGAAAATAAAAATAAAATACTTCATTTGCTCGTTCAATAAAATACTTCATTTATATAAAATTGTAAAAAAAGATTTTACAAAAACCCAATCAAATATTAACAATATTATACAATTTTATCTTATGTTTTGAACTCTTGTAAATATCATATAGCCTTAAGTATAAACTTCTCGACCAGAAATTACGATTTATATCTTATTTCATGGGAACGTTCGCTTTACTGTAGGTTTAATGGGGTGATCGTTCGCCTAGCGATAAAGGGATCCCATTAAACCTACAGTGTACCGTCGAAAGTGGTACTCATCCAAAAATACATCTCGTTTAAACAATAAGCATTTCCCAGTCCAGTCCGGAAAAACCTTCCAGCTATGTAAGTGGCTTTTATTATTTTAATTTTTTCATCAAAGTGTCATCCTTTAAACGAATTCTTTAAAAAAAGATTTTACAAAAACCCAATCAAATATTAAAATATATATATATATATATATATATATATATATATATATATATATATATATATATATATATATATATATATATATATATATATATATATATATATATATATATATATATATATATAGGTACATATACCTATCAATCTAAATAAAATATAAATTTCATCAATATAATAAAAAAATCAATAGGTATAAATTTATAAACATTTATTTCATTTCAATTGGTGCATAGGTGCATAGATGACTGCATAGGACTTATTTAAAAGTAATATTATTACAAGTATATCTTTTAAAACAGAAGCAATCAACTGATGTGCAGTTTCTTTTTGTCATACAAAAATTATGTATCTCCATGTTCCAACTATTTAATAAAATGTCGAAAACTTCTTTTTGCGTTAGAACAGCAAAGAAGTTTTTTATCCAGTATACCTACCTACTTAAAAAGGATCACTGTCTTGAGAAACAACTTTCGTGCTCAGTCACATAGGTATCTACTCTATTTGCGGAGCCGTCCTCGCGAACCAACCAAGGACGGTAGAGTCTGGAGTTCTTCTTTTTATGATCCATGCAATAGTTTTTGACTTATGGTCGTTTTCCCAAGAGCGTCAATGCCACAACTCTATGGATGCACCATTTCAATACCTAGAACAAGATCTCTGAAAATCTCAAAGCGACAATGCAACATTTTGTCTACGAAATTAAATGTTTACATTTACTAAAGTAAATTTGTAACTTCTACATATCTGTATTAGTTAATGACACGTGGCCCACGTTCGAGAAATTGTCGTTAGATATTGACACGATTCGAGTGGTGTTGCTAACTAACTAATAAATGCCTTTTTTTTAAGATAAATATTATCTTGAAATCTGCCAGCTTTATATACGAGTAGCGAGCACAGAAATCTTTCCAGACTGAAAATATCAGTTTTTTTAATGTTTTTTGTTGTGATTTCTTAATAGCTCTTTAGTCCAAATTATTAAGCAACACTGTTTAAAGATGATAATACACAAAAAAGTGCCAATACCGTTGAACGGAGATGCAGTCACAGGTGGCGTCTTTGTGCAAGTTTAGACACATTTTAGTGTTGTTGCGCCTAGTGTAACGTTTCCGATTATTGGAATATCTATGGTGTACCGATGTGCCCCTTGCACGAATCTGCCCCCGTCTCCCCCTACATACATCTTGTTTAAATATGAGCATTTCCCAGTACAGTCAGGGATCTCCTTCGCGGCTATGTGAGTAGCTTTTATTACTTTTATTTCTACAATAAAGCATCTTAACATACATACATAAATACATACATACATACATACATACATACATACATACATACATACATACATACAAACATACATACATACATACATACATACATACATACATACATACATACATACATACATACATACATACATACATACATACATACATACATACATACATACATACATACATACATGCATACACATACATACATACATACATACAAATGTATGCTGGCTCGACCTAGAAAACGCCTCCACTTTGCACTCCGCTGGTAGGTACAACTTCCCTCCTGTAGTGCGTGACATTGTAACCTCATACTACAACTGTCTGACGTTCCATGTCAAAACGCAAGAATGGACTACCCGCTCTATATCGTATTCAATTGGACTATTCCAGGGCTGTTGCCTCTCCCTGACGATATTTAATATCGTTTTCAATATACTGCTGGAAAGCCTGACCCAGTTTGACAAGAAGTGGGGTGACCGTTTTAAAGCAGACGGCCGGCACACCTCGTCGTGACCTAACCTTCATCACAAGGAGCCCGAAACAGCTTTCTCTACTGCTACAGAAAGTTGAGTTTGTGCGGGATGGCTCCAAAGGTAAAAAACATTTCACTACAACACCGAGAAAGCTTCAGTTTGATTTCTGGAAGTCGATTCGGTCTCTAAGCGGTATAAATTTCCTAAAAGTCTCGGGTGCACAACCCTCCGTCCAGCTATAACTCTTTACTCCCTATCTCGGAAGAATTAACTGTTACTTATTGTAGAATTAGCTGTTCCATGGGAACCAAACATCCCAAAAGACCACGAGTGCAAACTAAATAAATACCATGATCTCGCAAATGCCGTCACCCGGAACGACTACCCGCTCTATATCGTATTCAATTGGACTATTCCAGGGCTGTTGCCTCTCCCTGACGATATTTAATATCGTTTTCAATATACTGCTGGAAAGCCTGACCCAGTTTGACAAGAAGTGGGGTGACCGTTTTAAAGCAGACGGCCGGCACACCTCGTCGTGACCTAACCTTCATCACAAGGAGCCCGAAACAGCTTTCTCTACTGCTACAGAAAGTTGAGTTTGTGCGGGATGGCTCCAAAGGTAAAAAACATTTCACTACAACACCGAGAAAGCTTCAGTTTGATTTCTGGAAGTCGATTCGGTCTCTAAGCGGTATAAATTTCCTAAAAGTCTCGGGTGCACAGCCCTCCGTCCAGCTATAACTCTTTACTCCCTATCTCGGAAGAATTAACTGTTACTTATTGTAGAATTAGCTGTTCCATGGGAACCAAACATCCCAAAAGACCACGAGTGCAAACTAAATAAATACCATGATCTCGCAAATGCCGTCACCCGAAACGGCTTCACAGTTCACCTTCACGCGGTGGAAGTTGGTGCTCGTGGCCTGCCAGTCAAATCTCTGTTTCACCTCTCTAAAGATCTTGGTCTCTCCAGGAAAATAATCAATTCCTTCCTAGAAGAAATATTTAAAACCGCGATTACCGCATCTCAACTTCTATGGCTTCGAAGGGAGAGTGAATAGGTGGTCAGGTGAACGCTCACATGTGGCAATACAGCTGTCCTAAACCTACCACTGCCGGTCGTTCCGGAATCCACCGCTCACCCCCCAGAAGTGTAACAAAATAGTATTATGATGGGCCCGACTCCGGTCGGTGAATTCCATGGCAGCCCAGTTATATATATATATATATATATATATATATATATATATATATATATATATATATATATATATATATATATATATATATATATATATATATATATATATATATATATATATATATATATATATATATATATATATATATATATATATATATATATATATATATATATATATATATATATATATATAATTTATTACCCATGCAAAGCTATTATATAAACAAACTATATAAAACCCAAGTATAACCTCCAGTCTGGCAACACTTAAATTTGTACCTGTGTCAACTTGTTGCCCGCATTCGTTCGCACCATTATATTTCATCCGCGCGCGCCGCGAGTGCTCTGAAGTGATAAGTCCCTATTAAGTTTGTGGAAGTGATCATTACCTTTCTGGCGGACAGCGATGGATAATGCGAACCCCACAGAGTCACAAACTCTCCTAAACCTGATGGTTGAATGGGGCATCAGTCAAGAAACGATAGACGTTTTTAAAGGTAAATTTTTCAAAGTATTATTTTGTTTCGTTTTATTCTAGTATGAAAAGAAGGAACAGAGAGAATTCGGTATAATTGCAGTATAGATATGCAAATATTATCTTTTTTCAATATTTGGGCATTCAAGATCTGCGTCTCGGATCTGCCTACATATTATTATCTTTTTAGAATAGTGAACCCAACAAACACCGAAGGCGATTTTTTTTGGAGAATTTGATGTACATAGCTAAACTAGAATAATTCCAATTTTGTGAATTGTATCCAATTTATCAAACATTTTTATTACCAATATTTCAGACCAAAAAATCGACACTTCTTGTCTTGAAGGAATATCGGAAGGAGATATCGAACAACTAATTCCATCTTCTAAAATCAGAGACCGAATTAAATTCCGCGATGGACTAAAATGGTGGCGGAACGAGTCGAAAAGTATTCACTCGGTAAGTATTTAAGTACTGTAAGGCAGTTTAACATTTCGGAATGTCAACTGTAACGGAGGGGTAATCCCATCCATTTGTCGTCGATGTTCGGAAACGTCGAACCAAAGGGTTCGAGAACTCATTCCTAATACGACGTCCAAAATGTGGGTTCAACTACCTGCGGAGAATATATTAAGTATTGCTACCAGTTCTACAATGTTGATTTTTTAATGTCACCAGACTATACTCACCATTCTGATTCCGAAACTCAATAATCTTTTCGCGGTCTCAATAAATAAGCGAAATAAGTATAAGCAAAATAGGTATAAGAAGCGTCAAACACCTACATTTCGGTACCTAGGTTAAGTTAGTTTTTTTTTAACAATTTAAAAACACCTATATGACAGTAGCTTAGGTCAGTTTTTTTTTAAAAATCCGCCATAAAAACTAATAAATAAAAAACAATAAAACAAAAAAAAACGACGCTTTTTTCTATCAGATTTAGCATTAAAATGATTGAATTATGTTGTGTGTTTATTTTTTTTAATACACGAGGTAGCAATACTTAATATATTCCGAGTGTAGAATTGTATTTACGCAGAGCATGGAATTTTTCGAACTATAAAATTTAATCAAGTACCTACCTACCTACATGAAATTATTTTTAGAATACTGGATCGAACATATCTGCAATATCAGATGACCTCAGATGTTTTGATGACCTCCTATCCAGCCCTGGTGGTAGTCAATCTTCAGATCATGAACACCGAGTGGACGATGTATGTAACATACCTACAAATTCTTATATTCTTTACCTTCCCAGTAATCTTGTTTCGTTCTATAATGTAATCATATCATTATGATTTAGAAATGTTTCTCATAAGTGATAAGTGTAAAAAGTATTTCAGGGAGGACAACTGAATATAAATGATTCGAAATTTAAGTGAGATCCTGTGGAAATTTTGGCCTCGCAATACATTTTTCAAATTTCTTAACATCGCTTCTGCAGCCCTAATTTTTTTCTTTAAAAATCTAAAAGTCGTAGCATAAAAAGTGGTTCATTTTTGTATACTGAATCACCGCTTTCAAGGACGAATGTAATTTTTGGTTCATCCTGTATAATTGACTCTTATTAAAAACTCTTATTTTAACCGATCAATATAGGAATTCAAGAGAACTCCTAAGTCCATATTGAAGTTACTTTTTAACCGACTTCAAAAAGGAGGAGGTTCTCAATTCGGTTGTATGTTCTTTTTTATTTTCTTTTATGTTTGTTACCTCAGAACTCTGTTACTTATGAACCGATAAGGATTTTTTTGTTTTTTTTTTGCTTTTTTATGTTTGTTACCGCAGAACTCTGTTATTTATGAACCGATTTGGATTTTTTTGTTTGAAAGGACATGCTTACAGATTGGTCCCATTTTTATCAAAATCGTGTTCTGATCATGGGATCAACGGGACTTTTTGGAGTCGGTTTTTGTTTTGTTAAAATGTTGGTTATTATTACAATTACTTTTTAGTTCAAGTTACAAGACATACTTACTCTCAACACGACTGGGCGGAAAGCGTTAGCAGCCATCCATCACAACCAACCTCTAACAAGCTCGACAAGAAATTGTTTGGTTGCATGCACAGTAGAGTTTTATTTGAAAAAGTTTAAACATATGAAGCGCAAAGACTTTGAGAACATAACCGAAGAAATCGTAAAATTGTGCCCAAATGAATGCAAGGTTTGTCTTCTATGTATATCTACTACTACACAGTACATAGACTAGACAAAGTAGTTAGGTTTGACCTCTATACATACTACATTTTAGACTCGTAGATTATATGTATGTTGTGTAGTAATGTTGCAATAAAAACTCAATATTAATATGGAGGATTAATATCTAAAGCCGCAATTACCGCATCCCAACTTCTATGGTTTCGAAAGGGGAGTGAATGGGTGGTCAGGTGAACGCGGTAACATGTGGCAACACAACTCTTCTAAACCTACCACAGCCGGTCGTTAGTCCGGAATCCACTGCTCAAGTGCTCACCCCCCAGAAGTGTAAAAATAGTATTATGGGCCCGACTCCGGTCGGTGAATACCATGGCAGCTCCGTTTGTATTTTTTTTATCACGAACAAGTGTTTACACGTTCCTTGAAAAATTTAGCATGAAAATTGGGCATTTGATTTTTTTTTAACATTTTTGTTTATGGGATTTACAAGGTAATTTTAAAATGTTGAAAATCTTCCTAACATCATGGATTTTTTTTTAGTTCTATAGTAAAAAAATATGATTAAAATAATTATAATTATTAGCACTCTATTTGGCGATGAGATGATCTTTTCTCACAGCGGAAGCAGTTTTGACGATTATTCTTTGATGGAAGAACTGGCCAAAATTTAAGTAATAATTGGTATCTTTATTATCTTGATCATTATTTGATTAAATGAATTCTTAGTGGTTCTTGCCGGGAATTAAATCAATTAAAAATAATGGAGTTTGCTACCCTTGCACCCGTTCACACAGGAAATGTTGAGATACTTGTATATTAAAGGTTCCGTAAATATAATAATATTCAAAATCAGCATATGCCGATATATTCGACAATTGAATATTTTCCTTTTTTCATTATTTAATTGGTTAAGCTGAAACTTTGGTCTTAAGGAGGACTTCAGCACTTTCTGCTGCGAGTTTGTCTTAGCACAGCAAACTTAGGCCTGTAAAAATACCGAAATATAGCAAGAGCGATGCCTTCAATTTTATATGTAAGTTACCTAGTTAATTTTCCAATATTTTGAGGAATACAGTTTAAATCTTTCAAAATCAATTTCCACGTTAAAAAAATGTCTGGAACAGAAAAACTAGAAAGTCGGGGATATCGCATATGCACAAAAACTGTCACTGTTCGTACTAAGCCTTCATTGTCTAAGACTACCAGAAAAATAATTACTTCTACAAAACCATTTTTTTTAAAATAGGCTCAGGATCCTTGAGTTACCTACTTCTGGTAGTTACGCGGGTATTTATAGTAGTTTTTAGTGACTCCATATTGCTGTAGTTATTAGTGTACAAAGAATCAATGTAGAAAGAGTATGTAGAAAGACTAGAAAGAGTACGTAGGCATATAGATAATTTCATTATTTCTTGACTTGTATACTAACTTTGACAGAAAAAAAAACTTTTAATATGTTAGCAGCCATGGGGGGCTACACCGCTTTCTATTATCATGCGATGTGAGCCATTCATGTCAGTTTTCTATATTTAAAAAAATCAGGTAAGTACTTAATCCACGCTATTATACATATTTAAAACTGTATTGCAGGAGACATACCACATCCCAGCATCTTCTTATGGATCCGGACAATATATACCGGCAAAGGGAAAATTAATCGATAGATATTACAATCAACTGCGCCTACTCCGTCAAGCTGGGGTGCTGCCTGCCTATAAAAAAAGGAAGATTGCTGAAGAGCAACAACTTGGCAAGTATTTCTTTATATATTACTATACTACAGGATGATTTTGTATAGCTACAGGCCACATCAGAAGTTGATTCTGTTCACGAAACTGAACAACTTTGGTTGTACGACTTTTCGTTTTTTTTAAATATCGACTCGTACATTTTTTAAAAAAAATCTTCTAACCCCTAAATGTGTGTGGTCAATGAAATGAGTTTCTCGAAAAACTAAAAGTTTTAGAACAAAAGCTGTTCAGTTTCATTTGCAGAATCACCTACTGAATTAATTATTAAAGACTTACAGCTACTTAAACAACCTGTACAGGGTGTGTTTCTTCCTCTATTTAGGAGAATGTTCTGTAGATCAATCTGAATCACTTTTAATTTATACTCTTTTCTATCCTATATTTATTCTATATTTCTTAATTTAATCGCTTTTAATTAATAATTAAAGAGCGTGCAAGAAAAAGAACCCTATTAGGGTGACTTCGTTCTCTTACCATCTGTCTGTCTGTATGTCTATCCATCCGTCTGTTCGTCCGTCTCACGATTACGTAGCTTTACGTTTTATACCTACAAATTTTATATTGTGCAGTAATGCTGAAGAATCGATCCATCAGATAAATTAACTTTGAAAAAATACAAATAAAAATAACCGTTCAACATGTTGCCCGAAGCGAGAGTTGAACCCGCGTCCTTGAGGCGGATCGATTCTGCAGTGTTACTTCATAATCTAAAAATTAGAGCCTTAATAACAAATTAGAGCCTTAGTGCCGGCAGAGATTTAGAATATCTATGTACGTTCTCGACTACCCATGGTCGCCCCACTTCTCATACTTTTTCGCCCATTCTCAATTTTAATTTATAATTTAATCCTTAACAGGAATTGTACAATAGGTAGGTATGAATTATACGAGAGACAAAGTGATTGAATATACATAATATATCTATTTTAAGCTATTACAATATTTTGAAATTTCAGATGTAGCATTAGACGACAAACAAGCCGAAGAAACGTGGACGTGGTTGAAATACAACAGAGAACCATGGACGCTTGTAGAAGAAAAGTGGACTCAGTCTTGCGATTATAGAAAAAGGAAAATATGTGAAACCAAAAAAACGCTAACGGATGTATTCACTGAATGGCCGTGTCTTAAACAATCTAATGGATACCGACTAGTAAGTTATATCCCTAATCTAATAAGTATCTTTGAAAATGTATAAAACATGTCTGCGGTCTAACCAAGCGGCGAATGGGCCAGTGCAGCTTGGGCCACTATGATCCATCTGTTGTCAAGCGGATCGGCCTAACTCACTGGTCAACTCCTATTCGACCGCCTCCTCAAGAGATAGGCTACCCCGGGTATGACTCCGTGTCCCGAGTGGAACGGTTTCTCCTGGGGGACTGCTCCGGCGCCGCTGGACTCTGGCGTACACCGACAAAGGGCGGAATCGGCTCGCGATAATTCAAACCGAATTACCGCTTACAACAGGTAGAGGACCGCGCAAGTGACCTCGAACTTGTAACCAGTCGAGAGCCCGGAGAAATCCAGCCACAACTGGGAGTAAGGGCGCGATGGAGCCCGCCGAATTCACAACTCGGCGCCTAGTGGTAAGGGGTCGGTTTCTTACGGGTTGTTGGTGGAACTTGTTAGTGGACGTGCTGTTCCCAAGTCTCTGCACTCATCTCAGGGCGAAAAAACGAACAATATCGTTATAGCGTCCTGGGTTGACGGGTTCGCCCTTAGTAGTTGACAACCGTCTGTGCGACCTAACCAATGAATCTACGATTATGTGAAAATTGGGATCTAGTATTGTGAAAAATTAACTCACACCTTGTGAGTTAATTTTCACAACCAGAATGTGAATGAGTGGAATAAACTGCATAGCATACACTTGCTTTTGTAACAAGCATCTATTTGTTTTTTTATTAGATTGAGATCGACTTCGATCACACATACAACGATAAGCAACACATTCTATTTGAAAACTGGGAGACATTCGCAAAGAAATCAACTCAACTCTATAAAAAAGACGTGAATCATGAAATGGTGTCCCGATTGGATGACGAGAATATAGATGCAAGTAAGTAACAAACAATAATATGTCAAATTCAATGTTCTGCTGAATTATTCTAATATATTTTTTAATTGTATCAGATGAGAGAAACTTCATACTTCTTGCATTGCTAGCCTACAAAATCAAACCGACTACGAAAGTCGATAAGACAAGAACATCAACGGCCGAGTCCATGAACGCTTTTATAATTAACGCACAGGTACGTACAAATAATAGGCAACATTTTAACAAAAAAAAAACCGACTTCAAAATTTCGTGTCTGTGCTGTTGACCGTTGAGGAGTTCCCTCGTTGCAAGCCAACCCTGGGTGCCTCAGTCTTGTCTTGGTGGAACTTAGAAAGGGCTGTCGTAATTGAATGCATATACAAAATTTTGTGTCTGTGCTGTTGACCATTGAGGAGTTCCCTCGTCAGGAGCCAACCCTGGATGCAGCGGCCATATCATGGCGGAATTCGGAAAAGGCTATCATAACTGAATGCGTATACAAAATTTCGTGTCTGTGCTGCTGACCGTTGAGG
This sequence comes from Micropterix aruncella, assembly GCA_944548615.1. Taxonomy (NCBI): domain Eukaryota; kingdom Metazoa; phylum Arthropoda; class Insecta; order Lepidoptera; family Micropterigidae; genus Micropterix; species Micropterix aruncella. The sequence goes on along the minus strand of OX155953.1, from coordinate 22,977,476 downwards.
AGTTCCCCTCAACTCCTCATGGATCCCATCATCAGAACACGATTTTGAAAAAAAATGGAACCAATCTGTAAGCATGTCCTTTCAAACAAAAAAAGAATTTTCCAAATCGGTTAATAAATAAGAGAGTTCTGACATAAAAAACATAAAAAATATAATCTTCAAACATAAAAAATAAAATACAACCGAATTGAGAACCTCCTCCTTTTTGAAGTCGGTTAATAATGTGTATTGAAGAATTTATAAAATCCTATTGTATACCAGAATGATTGTAAAATTATTCATTAAACACAGGCGTATTTTTTTTACTGGATTTTTAAAAATATATATATGTATATATATATATATATATATATATATATATATATATATATATATATATATATATATATATATATATATATATATATATGTATGTATGTATGTATGTATGTATGTATGTATGTATGTATGTATGTATGTATGTATGTATGTATGTATGTATGTATGTATGTATGTATGTATGTATGTATGTATGTATGTATGTATGTATGTATGTATGTATGTATGTATGTATGTATGTATGTATGTATGTATGTATGTATGTATGTATGTATGTATGTATGTATGTATGTATGTATGTATGTATGTATGTATGTATGTATGTATGTATGTATGTATATATATATATATATATATATATATATATATATATATATATATATATATATATATATATATATATATATATATATATATATATATATATATATATATATATATATATATATATATATATATATATATATATATATATATATATATATATATGTATATATGTATATATGTATATATATATATATATATATATATATATATATATATATATATATATATATATATATATATATATATATATATATATATATATATATATATATATATATATATATATATATATATACAGGGTGTTCGGCAGACGGTTGTACATACGATTATGACGGACAAGTGAGGCCCTCACCTACATGCTTGGCCCCAAAAATTTAACCTTGGCCTCACAATTTTTTTTTAATGATTTTTTTTGTAATATGGCGAAATTTTTCATTTCCATGGCTTTAAACTCCATTAACTTCATTTAAAACTGATAAAATAGTCAACATTTTTTTTTATTCGTATCTAAATTAGTAGCAGATTAATAATGAAAAAAAATTTGGCTCAGATAATCAATATTAAAAAAAATTAGCCCTAAAGTACAAAAACACTTTAAAAATAATCTTAAATGTCAATTTCTCATTGCATAAAAAAAAAAAGAGGTAGAGCGCTGCAAATTTAATCAAAACATCTCTAGGTTATGCCCTTTCTATTGGTATGAAATTTACGTATTTTATTTCAAAATAACAGGAGGTATTGATCATTTCACCAAACCTGACGAAATTGCTGAAAAAAAAAACAGGGCAATTTTTTTTAATGGTGGTTGTCTGAACCAAATTTTTTTTTTATTATTCTGCTAGTAATTTAGATACGAATAAACCAAAATGTTGACTGTTTAATCAGTGTTAAATGAAGTTAATGGAGTTTAAAGCCATGGAAATGAAAAATTTCGCCATATTACAAAAAAATAATTTTAAAAAAATCGTGAGGCCTAGGTTAAATTTTTGGGGCCAAGCATGTAGGTGAGGGCCTCACTTATCAGTCATAATCGTATGTACAATCGTCTGCCGAACACCCTGTATATATATATATATATATATATATATATATATATATATATATATATATATATATATATATATATATATATATATATATATATATATATATATATATATATATATATATATATATATATATATATATATATATATATATATATATATATATATATATATATATATATATATATATATATATATATATATATATATATATATATATATATATATATATATATATATATATATATATATATATATATATATATATATATATATATATATATATATATATATATATATATATATATATATATATATATATATATATATATATATATATATATATATATATATATATATATATATATATATATATATATATATATATATATATATATATATATATATATATATATATATATATATATATATATATATATATATATATATATTCATCATTATACGTCTGATAAGTCAATGTGAAATCTTTTTTTCAGAACCATACAGACTTGACGGAAAAAATTTATCAGCGAAACGCCAGTAATGAAAAGAAGGGGTTAACTTCTCAACCGATAGTAGTTGCTGTAGGACCTAAAGAGAAACTTGAAGTGTTCTACGTTGTGATTGACGAAGTAAAATACCGTTTCGACAACATCCTAAAAGCGTTCGATGTATGCTTCAAAGCATACATGGCGCTAAATCTGTGCTATGGGAAAGAATGTGAGCAAATATGGGTTTTTATTCAGAAATACTTATATAAAATAGATTTACCACAAGATAAAAAGTTCACGAGAGTAGCGATATTCATGTCAGAATTGTCAAAGTAAGACTGTAACTGAGTAAGGTTTAGTGAGCCTTCAAAATGTTTGCCTGTTTCCTCTGCGAAGATGGATTTGTTAATTCCAAAAGCTTGTTACTCCATTTAAAAGTCATGCATACTTTAGAATCACAATCAACGTACTGCTGCAAGCAAAATGGCTGTACAAGAGTT
>OX155953.1:22937255-22974594 GCA_944548615.1 Micropterix aruncella | reverse complement strand
CCATTTAGGTTAAAGGTAATCTTTCCGACTAATAGGGAAAGAGCTGACTGCTTCCTTTCATTGATATGAGGGCATGTCACGCTTTTAGTTTTAAGTTTTCAGCTGAATATTGATCGCAGCTTCTTTATATCGCACCTTTAGAAAATAAAAAAAACCAAATTCGAAATTTTAAATTCTTCCATCTGTCAAGTAGCTCGTCTTGTCTTGTTATTTCCATTGAAATAATAGGAAATTGAGTGAGTTTACGTATAAAGAAGGATTGTAGCTTAATTTTTGAGATAATTGGATGAAGGGTGAGCGTTTACTAGTTGAAAAATGGGCCCAACTTAAACCTACTCCTCTTTCCGCAAGTGAGAGGCATTCATCATTCTCGTTAACACCTAAAGCATTCCCGAATCCGATCAAGGGAATCCTTCGTCACGATGTAAGTGGCTTTTATAATTATTTACTTTATAATCATCTTATTGATCAATTCTAAAAACAATATATACACAAAACTATCAAATATTTCTATATATATATATATATATATATATATATATATATATATATATATATATATATATATATATATATATATATATATATATATATATACTATATATATATATATATATATTATATATATATATATATATATATATATATATATATATATATATATATATATATATATATATATATATATATATATATCTTAATATATATAAATTACGTGTCACGTTGTTTGTCCGCGATGGACTCCTAAACTACTTAACCGATTTGAATCAAATTTGCACACAATGTGCAGTTTGATCCAACTTGAAAGATAGGATAGCTTACGTCTTAATTTATAGTCGCGATATTATTTTATTGCAATGTCTATTATTTGACATTCGCAATTATCTGTTAGTTCCAAACGATTTTAAACAGATGGCGTTATCTATTGAGTAATCCATAGATGGCGCTGCTATGTTAAACCTACAAACGTCATAGTCGGCCAAGCGTTATTCTAAATTCAAAATATTGTGAAGGTAATACAGTGAAATTATTCCTGCTTTTTAATTTTTTGTGCTTCATTGTTCAAAACTCTTTAATTAATATATATATACATGTAAGTATTATCACATAGTTATAAAAGTGGAATAACTGCAGTATAGGAACCTCTCTCCAATTTTTTTCATTTTAATGCTAAATCTGGAAGAAAATTGTGTCGGTCGCGATAAATAAGCGAGATATAGGCATTCAAAGTTTAAATTTTAAAAACAGGCCAAAATAATATAATATAAAATGGATGTTGGTATATCTGTATGCCCGTCTATCCGAGTTTAATAGACTCCGAAACCGTTTGACCGATCACCATGAATGTTGGCATATATATGTATTTTTTCATGGTTAAGGTTTTTATATATATCCCCTTTGTTGCAACTTTCAACTAGACGGCGCTGCAGCACACCAACTTCTATACTGCTCAACCGATCGCCATGAAAATTGGTATACATTGGTATTTGAGAACAGATATAACACGGGCAACGCCGGGTAATACCACTCGTATATATATATATATATATATATATATATATATATATATATATATATATATATATATATATATATATATATATATATATATATATATATATATATATATATATATATATATATATATATATACATACATACTATATATATATATATATATATATATATATATATATATATATATATATATATATATATATATATATATATATATATATAGCTTGTAGCTTAATTTTTGAGATAATTGGATGAAGGGTGAGCGTTTACTAGTTGAAAAATGGGCCCAACTTAAACCTACTCCTCTTTCTCCAAGTGAGAGGCATTCATCATTCTCGTTAACACCTAAAGCATTCCCGAATCCGATCAAGGGAATCCTTCGTCACGATGTAAGTGGCTTTTATAATTATTTACTTTATAATCATCTTATTGATCAATTCTAAAAAGAATATATACACAAAACTATCAAATATATATATATATATATATATATATATTATATATATATAATATATATATATATATATATATATATATATATATATATATATATATATATATATATATATATATATATATATATATATATATATATATATATATATATATATATATATATATATATATATATATATATATATATATATATATATATATATATGTATATATATATACACTGCCGGCCAAAAGTTTGAGACCACCTACATCAAGGATGAAAAATGAAATAAAAATCAAAATACGAAGCAAGAGGTTAAATTATTATTTGAAATACTTATTTACTTAATACTTATTTACACATACATCAAGAAGAAAACCAAAAATATCAATAAATTACTTTAAAAATGCTGTTCATATTTTAAACAGATTTTTCGTCCAAAAACCCTCCCTTGCATTTTATTACATTTTTCTTTAGTCTGCATACAAGGAATCAATTTGTCGATTGTATCTAGTGAAATATTGTTCCAGCTTTCTTGTAAAGTCTTCCACATGTTTTCTTGCGAGGAGGGACAACAACTGCGCACATTTCTATCAAGCTATTCCCACAAAAGCTCAATTGGATTGAGATCCGAGCTCTGAGGGGTCCACACCATGTTTTTTTAACACCGCTTCTGTTTCTTTACACTCTAAATAACTCCTGCACAATTGTAAAATAGGTTCGGGATCATTATATTTTTGGGAAAAAAATCCATTTACAATTAATCTTAAACCAGACAGAACGGCATTTTGTTGTAGTATTCGTTTATACTGCTCCTTTTTCATAATTCCATCGACTCGTACCAAATTTCCGGTTCCATGGACTTAGAAGCATCCCCAGACCATGATGGAACCACAACCATGCTTGACTGTTGGCACCATACAGCCTGGCATCATCTTTTTCTGGGCGCTACGTCGAACAAAATTCGTGTACCAACAGTCAAGCATGGTTGTGGTTCCATTATGGTCTGGGTATGCTTCTCGGTTCATGGAACCGGAGAATTGGTACGAGTCGGTGGAATCATGAAAAAGGAGCAGTATAAACGAATACTACAGCAAAATGCCGTTTTGTCTGGTTTAAGATTAATTGTAATGGATTTTTTTCCAACAAGATAATGATCCCAAACATAGTTCACAATTATGCAGGAGTTATTTAGAACGTAAAGAAACAGAATAAGTGTTTAAAAACATGGTGTGGCCCCCTCAGAGCCCGGATCTCGACGCAATTGAGCATTTGTGGGAAGAGCTTGATAGAAATGTGCGCAGTTGTTGTCCCTCCTCGCAAGAAGACATGCGGAAGACTTTATAGGAAAGCTGGAAACAATATTTCATAAGATACAATCGACAAATTGATTCCTTGTATGCAGACTGGTGAAAAAAGTAATAAACTGCGAGGGAGATTTTTGACGAAAAATCTGTTTAAAATATGAACGGCAATTTTTAATGTAATTTATTGATATTTTTGGTTTTCTTCTTGATGTATATATAATTAAGTAGTAAGTAAATAAGTATTTCAAATAATAATTTACCTCTGACTTCGTATTTTGAGTTTTATTTCATTTTCCTTCCTTGATGTAGGTGGTCTCAAAACTTTTGGCCGGCAGTGTATACTATATATATATATATATATATATATATATATATATATATATATATATATATATATATATATATATATATATATATATATATATATATATATATATATATATATATATATATATATATATATATATATACATACATATATATATATATATATATATATATATATATATATATATATATATATATATATATATATATATATATATATATATATATATATATATATATATATATATTATATATTATATATATATATATATTATATATATATATATATATATATATATATATATACATATATATATATATATGGAGGTTTTTTTATTTTTATTTCGATTTAATGGCTCGTTGATAACAAACTCAGCCAATTGTATCATATTTTAAATGTTGGTAGCATTCGAAATTTAAATTATTTCGTAATGTCACTTTCATTTAGAAAACGGCTTTGCCGAAGTGATCAATAGTTTAATTTTTTATTTTTTTCGCTTAATTCGTCTCAATTGACGGCATTTTGTGTTGCATAAGGATAAGCCCTATTTATGAGATATATGGATGAATAGTGATCGTTAGTCGACTGCAAAAGGACCTTTAAACTTACATTGCACCGTCGAAAGTCGTGCACATCCGTAACTATATCTCATTCAAACATAAGCATTTCCCAATACAAGCTGGGATTTCCTTCGCTACTTTTTAAGTAGCTTTTACTAATTCTATTTTAAATAAAAACATCATCCAATAAACGGATTTCTTTACAAACCTTATCAAATATAACAATATTATACTGTTTTCTACAATATTTCTTTACAATTTTTTAATATTATACAATTTTATATAGGTTTACCCTATTTTGATAACATTATACAATCTTTATTATAAACTCCTCTGCCAGAAATTAAGATTGAAGTTTCTTCTTTCATTTCATTGAGCATATGGAGGTTTTTTTATTTTTATTTCTATTTAATGGCTCGTTGATAACAAACTCAGCCAATTGTATCATATTTTAAATGTTGGTAGCATTCGAAATTTGAATTATTTCGTAATGTCACTTTCATTTAGAAAACGGCTTTGCCGAAGTGATCAATAGTTTAATTTTTTATTTTTTCCCTTAATTCGTCTTAATTGAAGGAATTTTGTGTTGCATAAGGATAAGCCCTATTTACGAGATATATGGATGAATAGTGATCGTTAGTCGACTGCAAAAGGACCTTTAAACTTACATTGCACCGTCGAAAGTCGTGCACATCCGTAAGTATATCTCATTCAAACATAAGCATTTCCCAATACAAGCTGGGATTTCCTTCGCTACTTTTTAAGTAGCTTTTACTAACTTTATTTTAAATAAAAATATCATCCTATAAACGGATTTCTTTACAAACCTTATCAAATATAACAATATTATACTGTTTTCTACAATGTTTCTTTATATTTTTTTAATATTATACAATTTTATATAGGTTTACCCTATTTTGATAACATTATACAATCTTTATTATAAACTTCTCTGCCAGAAATTAAGATTGAAGTTTCTTCTTTCATTTCATTGAGCGTATGGAGTTTTTTTATTTTTATTTCGATTTAATGGCTCGTTGATAAGAAACTCAGCCAATTGTATCATATTTTAAATGTTGGTAGCATTCAAAATTTGAATTATTTCGTAATGTCACTTTCATTTATAACACGGCTTTGCCGAAGTGATCAATAGTTTATTTTTTAGTTTTTCGCTTAATTCGTCTCAATTGAAGGCATTTTTGTGTTGCATAAGGATAAGCCCTATTTATGAGATATATGGATGAATAGTGATCGTTAGTCGACTGCATACATTGCACCGTCGAAAGTCGTGCACATCCGTAAGTATATCTCATTCAAACATAAGCATTTCCCAATACAAGCTGGGATTTCCTTCGCTACTTTTTAAGTAGCTTTTACTAACTTTATTTTAAATAAAAACATCATTATATATATATATATATATATATATATATATATATATATATATATATATAGTATATATATATATATATATATATATATATATTATATATATATATATATTATATATATATATATATATATATATATATATATATATATATATATATATATATATATATATATATATATATATATATATATATATATATATATATATATATATATATATATATATATATATATATGTATATATATATATATATATATATATATATATATATATATATATATATATATATATATATATATATATTATATATATATATATATATATATATATATATATATGATATATATATAATATATATAGTTATATATATATATATATATATATATATATATAGACAGGGTGCGGCAAGTGAGGACGGACGGTTTTAAAAAATCATAAAATAGTTAATTTTTACTCAAAAACATATTTATTGATGGAAGTCAGGTTCGCACAAGAAAATAGCATTTGAGACAGTCAAGTGTGGAAAATCACATCAGGCATGTGGTGGCCGAAATCGTTGATGCAGTGCTGGAGGCGTTCTTGGAAATTTGCGTAGACTCTCTTCAACATCGCTCTTTCAACTTGGGCGACTTCCACGCGAATTGCGTGGAATGATTTTTTCTAATGGGGACACCTCAAGGCTAAAGTATACGATAACAAGCCCCGAACTCTGGGACGAATTGAAGGACGCAATTCGCGTGGAAGTCGCCCAAGTTGAAAGAGCGATGTTGGAACGCCTCCAGCACTGCATCAACGATTTCGGCCACCACATGCCTGATTCTGCCGCGACGCCTGCACAGACACGACTATTGATAACGAAGATGTGCGTTAGGACGAGAGTTGGCTCCATTTAACCCAAAACTGGACATATAACAATAATTGAGTATTATTATGCGATTCCTGAATTAGCACAGCCGTTACTCATCCGCAACACAGCTTAAGTAGACGCCGGTCGGGGGTCTATGAAGCATGCGCCTCACTTCTTTAGTATGTGATATCAAGAGAGATGGAGTAAAAGACTAACGCACAGATTCCATTACAGCGCTTCAACCGATGGGCCTGAAGCGTGGCAAATATTAAACATGACAGGTGTGAAATGAGATCAGCCGCGGAACGGTGTGCGAGAACCAACCGAGAGCGTCTCTTGTTGTATCCACATAAACAGAGAGCGAGTCCAATTTACGCGTTTCCTCCTGTAATCCCGTGTCGAATTGACAAGTCCACAACCTATTTTCTCTGAGCGAATGTCTCGCTGATTCGCTAAATTGGGACATTGAGCCGGGTTTCTAGTTTCCAGACAAAATAATGTATTAGAGCTGAAGAGAACTGTCTGGTCGATCGAAATACAGAATGACTAGGTCGACCTGCTATGGTAATAAAGTAACATCATACCAATGCCAGAAATTTATAACCTAAAACCTACATAATTCCCTATCACTATACATTGTAATTTTTCTATAACAGCCGTTATCTATAAAGTTATTAAATGTATATGATATCAAGTAATTCTATCTTCCGTGGAGTCAAAGGAAAGACTTTGTGGACAACACAATCAACAGTCAAACTACGTCAAGAGCCCGTAAAAGCGCAACGCCTTACCGCGAGACATCGGGAAGTGTACCCAGCGAGCCAACCTCGCACACTTACTACCAGATTTGGACGGATTTCTCCATCCTCCAGTCTGGTAAAAAAATCGAGGTCGCTTGCGCGCCCTCTACCTGATGTTACCGGTAATTTAAGTTCAAATTCATTGCGGACCGAGGCGCCCTTTGCCCGTCGAGCTCACGCGGGATAGGTTGGTATGGCTGCGTCTGACGAATAAGAACGAGGTTGCGCGATATATTCGAGGGCTGTTGGATAAGAACGAGTGCTAGCTGGACATGACGGTCTTGGGCGGATGATAAGTCTGAAGTGAATCGGCGAAAATGCATATAGATCATATGCAAATGCAATACAACCTAGTTCAATTTAATTCAATTTATTATACAGACAACCTGACAAACTAACAATCCAATTCATAAATTTAAGTATACAATGGGCTCGATTGCGTTTCTTCGTGAACTAAAATCAGATATTAGTTCGTGTGAACGAGACAGGGCAATACGCAAGAGCGGAATACGAAATGAACGGTTGTCACTTTTTCAAATTAAAATTGCCCACCAAAGATAAAGCATCGGAATCTAACACCGCACTTAATGTGTTCAAATTTATTCGGACGAGTATAAATTTGACAGGTAGTTTTTATCGACGATCGTTCGTTTCATTTTCCGCTCTAACGTATTGCTCTATCTCATTCGCTTGAATTAATTTCAGTTTTAGTTCACAAAGAAACGCAATGGGCCCGATTGCGTTTCTTCGTGACCTAAAATTGGAACTTAGATCAACCTTTCGAGACAGAGCAATACGTTAGAACGGAATAAAAAATTAACTATCGTCGATTTTCCCTCACCAAAACTACCTGTTGAACTTACAGACGCCCAAATAAGTTTAAACACATTTCGTGAGGTCTTCGACTTAGCTGCCTTTTCTTCGGTGGGTAGTTTTAATGCGGAAAAGTGACAACCGTTCATTTCACATTCCATTCTGACGTACTGCTCTGTTTCCTTTACATGAACTAATTTCCGATTTTAGTTCAATAAGAAACGCAACTGAGCCCACTAATTCTAACAAATTGTTTCAAGATTATGCAGAACAATATGGAATATGCTAAAAATGTATTTTTTTGCATATTTTGCTTTTTTGTAAAAATTTCTGTTTAGATAAGGGTAAAACTCACAATTCAGAAAGAAGGGCTGATCGTGACTCCTATTAATTATCCTATCTAGAATTACTTAAATCTAGTAACTCAGCCTACTGTATTTTTGGCAACGCATAATATATTTAGGTACAACAATCATATAGTCGATTTGTAATGTATATCCATTTATTTTTATTCCAAATTTAGTCTAGCCTCTCTCCGCACTCCTATGTCTCATATTATCCTACATAACTGTACCATAACTTACGTATTCCCTTTGGTTTACTTTGAGGGTATAAAAACATATATTGACAGTTCTGTCGCCCTTTACTTAGAAGAATTTGTTTAGTCTGTTTATTTAATTTATGATTTGTATGGTATCTTAGGTAATTTAAGTTCATGATATTATAGAATTTGGGCTAATACGCAAATAACCCAATGGAGTACTCCTTGTCCAATTAACGCTGATTGTTTCCGTAATCAGGCGGTTCAGTTGATGTATTATCCTAATGACATCAAACATATATAGTGATTACATATTACGTGATTGAAGATACATGGCGACAAGTTGGCAACTAAAGCGAATTAATGTTGCACTCTTGTAATTAGTCCATTACATAATTGAGTTGTTTTATGCCGAGCATGCAGGGTTATTTTGAATAATATTTACATAGCCTACCGCCATAATATGAATTACAAAAATTATTAAAAAATACAGTCATACAAAAAATATTATTTTGTTTATTTTCCAAAAAAAAAACATATTTTCGGTCATAATAGTTACTTGGGTACATGACACATTGTAAAAATATCCAGCCTTATGCAGGCCCAAACTTGCCAATCCTTTTCGTACAAATAAATATACCTTAGGGCCAAGAATGTATCCAGGGGGGAGGGGGGCACAGGGGACGCCCCCCCTCGATATTTTCGAATCCACGACTTGAGACGAAATGAGAATCAGGAAAAATTCACGACTTATGCGGGGGTAGTTGGGATTTACCACCCGTAAATCCGGCATATTTTTGTTTCATTGTATGGGCAAATTCAAGTTTGGTGGGTGCCGCGCGCGTTGTTTCAATGAATGTCGTCGTCCCGAAACTGAAGTCTGGATACGTGCCTGCTTAGGGCATAGAATAAATACTAAAAACTAGAAAATTTTACAAAAAGAACTGATTAAAATAGTCATGCAGACAACCAAATAAAAGAACGAAGCGAATCCGCAAGTGCGGATTTTTAAACACTTATATAATTAATTTTTGGGAGAAGGAAAACAAATAACAAGTAAATATATTAAAAGGAATAAAAAACACGACCTCCGTTACAAAAAGTGAACTACTGTATTTATAATTATTTTTAATACGGTATTTTTTCAATATTTGTGTTTAATGTATTTATCCATTATACATACGTATATATTGTCGGAATGTACTCAACGGGTCTCTCGTTTGACACTAAACACGATATATTTATGTTAATTTATTAACATTTGGAAAGGACACTGGGCGGTTTCGTACCCAGGTTGTAACACTAAGGCATTTACCAAACGAAAGCTTTGTAAATATGCGACATTTCATTATACGGCGCCTAAGCTGTAATCAGTGACTGAACGAAGTTGCGTATTAAAATAAACTAATATATTTCTTTTATTGTTATTTTTTTTATTGCTATTTGCCCACTTAAAATGCATTTTGTTTAAATAATTCAGTAACTTAAATTAATTCCAGTATTCATAAAAAACATCTATAAGAAAATTATTATATACAAATAAGAATATTTTCTAATTTTTATTTTCTCTTGTTATCTCTAAAAAAGAGATTATTGAATAAATGACTGGTTAAACTACACGTCTTTCGACTATTAGCTTGCACGCAAGCCTCGTATCATTTTTCGACACGTCAAAGATATCCTCTTATACGTTAGTACTATTTCCCTATTCTGAGGTCGCGCTATTTTCCAAACCAGTTATGGAAGGAAGAATTCAGGTAGCTATTCCACTGGCCACTGGGCAAGGAGTCAGTTTTGTATTTAGCATAGGCTACTTTTTTATGGTTTCCTGAACTTTGAGGGTGGCACAGGATAATAAAAAAACAACGGGCGTAAATTCTTATTAACGCGGGTGGAGCTGCGAGCACAGTTAGTATACTTATACGGATCCACAGACTGCCTAGATATATACTACATAAATATATTTAGAAATACTTATTTATTACTGCGACGGAGAGAAATGATGATATAGCGAGCAGAAAGATCGATATCTGCGGGATACTGATAGCATTCTACCACCGGGAAGGTATTTTCTTATCTTACGTCTGCAGCGGACGGTACCATTTTTATTCAAAAGCCCATTGATCGAGAGAGCGTGGTGGAGATAATGTACTGAAAACCCTTTAAATATTGTTGTTTCTATATAACAAACACGTTTTAATACGATTTATTAACTATTAAAAGTTACAAAATCATCCAAATAAACAAAACTTTGAATGTGTATAACTCCAATACGCCATCGATTGATGAGTTGAACTTTTATAATATTATTTCTATACATAAGCACAATAATTAAATAATATATGTCTCTATTTGTTACACTCTGGGTACACATTCCCATTGATTTTATAGACACTATAAATTCAATGACCTTACATACAAAAATGCCCATTGTCCGTAGGACATTTAGATAACTATTGACTTAATAATTGGATAGTTAAAGTACGCTATGACACTCGGGTAACATAACGATTCTAACAATACCACATACTTCTAAATGAGTTCGAGCGTTTAGAAGGTATAGTGAAAAAAAAAAAGGAAAACATACACAGATGAACCCCTGAAAACTTAACGCTCCTTTTTTTGTTGGGTAGTCGTGTAAAAAGAAACACTGCCTTTTCTTGCCCGCTTTGGATCAGGTTTACCAAACAAACATAGCCAGTGTATTTACTTACTCAGCTTTTGAACTGAATAAGCTTAAATGGGGTGGGGAAGTTAAGCGTCTGTGTGGTCGGCATACTTGGTACCGTCCGCTGCAGACGTAAGATAAGAAAATACCTTCCCGGTGGTAGAATGCTATCAGTATCCCGCAGAAATCGATCTTTCTGCTCGCTATATCATCATTTCTCTCCGTCGCAGTAAAACTTCATGCTTTGAAATTAAAAATAGATGGAGACGACGGCCACGACATTTCCTAGAGAAAAGATTGATACGGTACGTAATTGAAAATACACTGCACAAATTGAAATAGAAATTGCTTCAGGGAATTACCGTAACTAAAAATAAATTGAATAGCTACAAACAAGTTATAAGTATTTGTGAAAGTAGCTTACACGGCGACTTTTGAAACAACGCAAGATTTTGTATTGGAAATTATTTGGAATTTTAAGATTTACCTACATATACATTTACTAGGTTCTACCCGCAGCTTCGTCTGCGTTAAATATTAATTTTTGCCAGCGGTTTAATATTTTCGATCAAAACCCTAAAAGATATAGCTTATCAAAAAAGTTAAATTGAGGTAAAATAAGAGTTAAATTCTATTGAGCGTTACATGTCAAAGTCAAACTATATAAATTAATTGTTGTTTTTCTTATGCATTTAATAAAAACTTAAAAATAAAAGCTTTAGGGTTTTATGGTGTTTTAAATGTTAGGTTGTACAAACTAAATATATATTTTTTTAAAGGTTTACCTAAGGACCTTTTAGTAGAAAATATTGCTGTTTCTCCCCTCAGTGTTAGTATAACCCGACTGCTAGGTGAGCTCACTCTGTTGGAGTAGGCCACATATAACTGCCCTGAAATGTTAAGAAAGCCGCAAAAAACATTTTAGCCCGTGTCGATCACTTCAACCCCGGTTATTCCCTTAAGGAAATATGCAAAATACGATTTCTAGACATTTATTTGGGGAACCTTTTTTGAGTTCGGATATTTAAGAAAACCGCAAAAAAAATTTGGCTGTTTTCGATCACATCAATCCCGATTATTCCCTTCAAAATATGTTTAGGGAAAAACCTTGAATTTCATTTCTAGACATTTAATGGGGAATCATTTATGAATGTTGCATATAAAATTATAATATTTCATATAAAATTAGGAAATATTAATTAAACCACAAAAAAGAATTCTTACCTTGTCAATCCCTCTGAAGTTGAATTTCGCTAAATCTTTTCTTAGTAAGCCCCTACGATCTAAAACGAACCTTTGTGGAAATTTTGATGTTTGTAGCTTCAGCGGTTTTGGCTCGTCAATGATGAGACGAGTCAGTCAGTCTCAACCTTCTTCTATATATATTAGGTCTTTGAATTGAAAACTTCGATTTTTTTGTGATATTGAACATTTATTTCGAAGCAAATTGGAAAGTGCATTTCATTCAATAGGTGTGCATTTCATTGACATTCTCCCATCTTTCTGGCAAGAGACAGATTCTCCGGCGGAAGAAGTTTTCGTCCTTGAAGGCTAACCACGAAGCCAGCCATTTTTCAATATCCTCGAAAGACTGGAAGAGCTGCTCGGAAAGGTCATAGGCCAAAGTCAAAATATAGATGTTCCCTCTCTGATGTCATTTACTCAGTTGCTTCGCTTATCAACAACAAATATTGATGCATTAGTTACTAAAAACCAACATTCTCAAATTTCGGAATATTTTTTTTGTATTTTGATATTTTTTGAATAAATTTAACTAATAATACAAACGCATTATTTCATTGTATACCATACCTATGTATATTTAATTTGAAGCTCACTGATACAATTGCATAACAAGTATTTTATAATGCGGCCCTCCAAACGGCATATTTTTTTAAAGCGGCCTTGGGGCTCTTGCAGTTGGACAGCCCTGTTCTATTCTGTTGTACCTATTCTAGGCAAGCAGACATTATTAATGAGGGCCTTTCTAGTTTTGCTGTTTTGAGCATTTGTGTTTTACTCTTTAATGTACCTAACTTATTAAAATATAGCACCAGCAAATTATTATCCTTCCATACGAACCACGTAATATCATACATATCTCCGGCCACCACATTTCATACATATATGTACTTGATGGATGATGGGTAAACGAGAATGCCACATAGCATAATTGGAAACCGCCGAAATGAGCTGCTAACCAAACTGTGCAGCCTGAACACCATCGCCCCGCCGTTATCAACACTGTCCCAATTATTTTGCGCTAGCAAGGCACGTTAAATTAATTTTGGGATGAATGTAATCATCTGGTGTAATCATAGGCAAAAATATATTCCTCATACAAAAGAAAATGAACATTTTGAGCCCTCTCTTCAATCTCTCGAATAACTATAAATCATATACCAATGGAAAGATCTTTTTATATAGAAACTAGCTATTGCCCGCGGCTTCGCTTCGCGTAAAGTTTTGAATCGATTTGTTAATTTAAGTAGAGGGGCGTTTATTTGCCTTTTTAAACGCTACCTTTAGAGACCCTACCTTTAGATATCTAGTGCGAGACGTCGCCCCTCAGATGCACGCGACCTATATCGTAGACGTACGCGTCTTGTTCCTCGCCACCCGCTGAACCCTGACCTTGCTGAGACAGCAGCCGCCGCCACCACCTGCAAGGTATTTCCGAGTGCTTGCACGCGTTACTAATTTCATGATATCTCTATAACTAGACCACCTGAAATCTTACAGTAAATAGCTGATTTTATCTTTATTAACCACCCTCGATAATGGATTAATTTATTTTGCTAAAGATTCTGATTTTATTGCTAATGACGTCAATAAACGCTCTATATTTATTTTGTAATATGTTTGAGACATAAAAGCAGTTATTTTGGCTTAAATATAAAAGTTGGATATATGCTGTCAGTGGCTTTTTTATAGATCTCTTTAAGGTCGATTTTTTTGTCATATATTGTTTTCACATATATCAATTTGTTTCGTCAGCCGATAAAGCAACTCACCAACTCATATTTCTCCGACTTGATTTACAAATATCATGATTTAGTATTGAAATCCAATATTTATCACAATAAAATATAGCCTATAGCACTTATAGAAAATGGAGCTTTCCATTAGTGAAAGATTTTTTGAAATTGGATAAGAAGTTTCGGAGATTACCCCCTGCATACAAACTTACAAACTTACAAACATTTACTTATTTAAAATATTAGTATAGATTTATTACTAGAACGACTCATCTCAATTATGAGCCGTTTCGTAGTTATGGCCTCTTAAATATGACTAAAAACCTAATATCCCAATGCTAGCTTTATTTGTACATTTTGCATATTTAATTATCGTTTCCATTTCAAACCTTCATTTGTACTTTACACATGAGGTGTATTTTACCTGGGTAGGTTACCGTGTGTAAGGGTGGGGGGGTTTCCCACTTCCCCTCCATCCTACACTAAGTCTGCGTGGTTGTTTGCGCGCACGCAACGAGCCTATATGAGGGCATCTAACATATTATGACGGCACCTAGCACATCCAGGCATTGTATTTTTAATATCTATTTAAACGAAAACCGTCGCAGAATATCTGAAACGATAAAAATACATAATGATGTGTGAGTACAAACTATATTCCTAAGAATGCTCGAGTTTGTCAGCAGCTTATGAAGGGGCTGCGACTAGGAAATGTTGCTTGAACTTTGTAATGTGTCTCATTATTTCATTGTTCAGTTTACTGACGTATGTTTATGTTAAGGTCAGCTGTCAAACATGGTGTGCCCAGTGACCGTACATCATAACATACTATATTGTGCCCTGGTCGAATCTATTATTGCTTATGGAATCACAACCTACGGCAACACATTTAAAACTTATATATCCCGCATCACATCTGTACAACATCGTATTTTAAAAATAATAGTTCCAAACAAGATTCGAAACAAATTTAGAAACAACCAGATAGGACTTTTCAAGTATTGTGACATATTACCAGCTAATGCATTATTTATTTATAGACTGACAGTTCAATATTTCGAGACTGACGAGTTCCGAAATTATGTCCAACATAAACACAGCACTAGACAGATACAAAATGAACGGCTACTCGTCCCTCCTTTTCGTAACCTTTATGGCAAAAGAAGATTGAATTGGCTAATCCCTCATTTATTCAACAAAATTCCTTTAAATTTAAAAAAATTAAAAAAATGTACAAAAAAAACAAAAAAAAGAAATTAAAATAGTTAGCTTTAAAATAAGTGAAAGTGAAACACAAGTGTGAATGATACGAATAATATTCATGTTTTATTTTATTAGCATTAGGTACGTTATTTTTTTATGTAAATATTATCAAGGGGGTGGCTTTCTGTGCCGACTAATCCTTATCAATATAGCAGATAATGCAGCAGATCAAAATGGCCACTAAAGTTGCACTGAAAGTCACCCTATCATAATCTCCAGCAGGTAAGCCTTAGGCTTGGCTGGATTTTATACAAAGCTGTATTTTAAAAAATGGTTATTAAATTTTTTAAAAATAAAAAAAATATTGTGTCTTCACTGCAAATAATTTATTTTAAATAAATAATTGGCAACATAGTGGCATTGGGTTATTGTGTAATTATGCATATTTAAGAATTTATTTATTAATTTTATTCAATGTAATACTTGTACAAAGAAAAGCAGTTACATTGTTATCTAAGTAAATAATCTATACATTGTAATAAAAGACAAAATTTTACCAAAAAAATCCCGACTTCATTTTTTTTATAAGTGCAGCAGCCATGTCATGGTGATACTTAGAACGGGCTATCATAATTGAATGCATATACAAAATTTCGTGTGTATGCTGATGACCGTTGAGGAGTCCCTTCATCGGGAGCCAACCCCGAGCGCAGCAGCCATTTCATGGTGAAACTTATATAAACTGAATAGTTTAATAACATACCTGAAACTTAGAGTATAATAACTGAATGAGTATACAAAATTTCGTGTCTGTGCTGTTGACCTTTGAGGAGTCCCCTCGTCGGGAGCCAACCCAGGATGTAGAATCAGGGCATGCTTACCATAATAAAATGCATTGTCATCGGAATTGAACCAACATGTAAATTTTCAACTTCATATGATAATATTTGAGTAATCTTTAATTCCTCATGGACACCATCATCAGAACAGAATTTTGATAAAAATTGGACCAATCTGAAAGTATATCCTTTCAAATAAAAAAAGAATTTTCTAAATTGGTTCATAAATGGCAGAGTTCTGAGTTAACAAACATTAAAAAAAAGATACAACCGAAAAATGATACCTCCTCGTTATTTTTAAGTCGGTTAAAAAAACAGCTTAAGATTGACACAGCTTACGTAACAAATAGCGCTATGCACATCTACGAGGCTTCTCAGGCCCGTATCTATATGTATATGATGCAGATGGCCTAAAACATGGATAATAGTATTAAACTAACATTATTCGAAAAGAAAAAGAGAAAAGGAAGGAAAAATAAAAGGTATCCTTCCACCTCCATCCCTAACTTCTAAATTACGAAACTGCTCATTATTGAGGTTTTTACAAAAATAGATTTTTCGAATGTTAAATATGGTAAATACTATATTGTTATTAAAATTAAGGAGATTGGAAGGTGGGCCCAGAGCCCATATATTTTCCCCATTACCCTTTCAAAAACTTCATTCATAAATTAACATCATTTTTTCATACATATAAGTGGTTCTCAAAAATAATTAGTTATATTGAGTACTAACCAACAGAATTAAAATGTTATAATTATTATGGTAATATCGTAAAATATAACGATGTTTAAATAGTAGAGAAATTACGAAGTCATTTAATAAAACCAAAATATTTTATTAATGTAAAATTAAATTGAATCACCAATGGATTACAGCATGCAATGCGTTGAATAAACACAATTTCCAGTCGTCCGGAAAAATCAACAGTGGTGTCTGGCTGAATCCGAGGCAATATGGCGGGACCGGATGTCATCATAAAATAGAGTCCAGCATCCAATCGCATCGCGGCGACGAATGTTAGTTTTGCCAACACATCCGCATGGCCAAGCCAAACCACGACCAGAACGGAATGAGGTGGGACAGTTTTTAAAAGCTTTCGCGCTGTGTCAGTATCATTAAGCGGGGTGGGCATTGTATTAACAGCTATATGTATTTATTATAATATAGCGACGGTCGTCAACAAGTCGATCGCGATCGACTGGTCGCTTGTCACTATCATTTGTTATATCATTTGTCATCATGTCTCATTTCGTCATTTGTTATATCATTCGCTATTTGTTATATCTTTCGGCATCATGTCTCATTCCGTCATTTATTATATCGTCATAAGCATTTGTTATATCATGCGCCATCGTGTCTCATTCGTCATTTGCTATATTGTTATAAGCATTTATTATATCATTTAGCATCATGTCTCATTTCTTCAATTGGTCTATCATCATAAGTCTTTCACTTCATAGAATTATAGCTAAAATATTACGAATCCGATTAAAGTCACATTTTGGTCTACTACTAAATACTTATGTTTACGTAATGAAAATCATTCGAGAAGTTCGAAAGTGCTTTGCTGGGACACGTTTGTGACAAATGCGTTTCTAGCCCATTGAAAACAATTATCGACATGGTTAATTTCAAAGACAGTAGGTATGAAGGAGAACGTTTTAAATTATTTAAACACTAGGGTGGCCTAAGGGCCACCCTAGTGTTTAATTAATTTAAACACCAAGAGTAACACTAGAGTAACTAAGGTTACTCTTGGCGAATTTATTTTTGTAGTGATTTTACGATTTTTCGATTTTTAATGCTCTTGGGGAAATCTTTCCTTTATTCGATTGAGCTGAAAATTTACATAGATTTTTTTTCATGCAATGGCACCCAACGGGGGAGTAGCGCAAAGAAAATTAAAACTTCGAAAAATAAGGGCCCCCTTATTCATAAAATGTTTTTTTTATTTTATTTTCGATTATTATTTTTTTTTAATTGTACTTAAAATCTAATGAGGTACGATTTATCTCTTTTAGACGGATTATCATCATTATCGTTAAATTTCCTGAGGTGACGGGTTCGCCCGTTGTAGTCGACAGCTCTAGGTGCAAGATTTGCTGATAACAGGTTACATTTGATTGACGGTTACTGTAGAAGGTAATATTTTTGTCTTTACTGTATAAACGTAACTTCTTCAAAATCAATAGTTGGTTATATAAACAAGATAAATCCCTTGACAACGGCAGTTGCAACATTGCCGAAACGTCGGATTCGGAACAACGGCGGTTGCAAACTTGAAGCGGCAAATCCTTTTATCTTGTTTATATATCAAACAACTACGATAGTCTTCGATTTTATGCAACAGTTGGTGATGCTCTTATGTCCAGACGGAGATATCCTACCAAAACTGGTAGTTAGGGGGCGAGGCTGCCCGCTGCTAACCTTTCCCGGTGCCTCGCCGTAAAGCGTCGATCTCTAATGGGCTGCTGGCGAGCTAGACAGTAGATTTGTCTTGTATCAAGTCTTCTACGCTCATCCCACGACTGAAAGAATGATTATATATCGTTATACCAGCCTGCGGTGACAAGTTCGCCCGTCGTAGTCGGCACCGCCCTACTGATACTCCTTTGTGCCAACATTATTCGGTTATGAGCTAGGGTGAATCAAACTATAATGTAATGTTTTCTAGTAAGATGTTTTACTAATAGAGTTATCTGAAAAAAAAATCTGGACCCATATGGCTTTTTGTGTCTCCTGTAATATTTAATAAAAATGATCGTTCCCTTTGTGTCATCCCCAATGCGGTTCAGACCACTATGCTCCAGTTCAGACCACTATGCTACACTGAGAAAAATATAACGATTTAATACACGGATATACGTATGATTCAGCAAGGATTACGTTTATAACGCAGACTGTGGTCAATACCATGAATGAATTAACATGACGCGTATCAGTGTTGGCGTGACGGCAGTTACCGTATCGTAATGTTAAAACATAATGGTATTTCATTAAGTGGCGATCTGACGTGTGTGCGGCCAGTCCCTACAAAATGTATGAAATCGCGTCTCATCTGATTGTCACTGGTCACTTGTGGCTGTGGCCGGTGGCTTGTTTATGCTGAGGCTTAAGCCTAATATCCACTTGAGCATGCTCAGGCGAATGAGCCGCTGACCGTGCTCAGAAGAACATAATAAAATTTTACGTTGAACGAGCATCAACATTGAAATAGCTGTACTTCAGTACACGCTCGGCTTCGTCATGTCTCCGCGTGTCCGGAAAGAACAATCCACACTAAGCGCCGAGCAAATACTGAGCACCTTTAAGCACGGACAAAAACCGTCAAGGTGCGCCCTGAGCTTGCTCAGACTTGATCGGGGCAAGCTTGCTCAGGCGTCCGCACTTATGCGGCTCGGCTGAATGTGCCGCTCGCTCCCCTGACCGTGCTCAAGTGGATACGAGGCTTTAGAAATCTACTACGGCCGTACGATCTGCTCCTTGAAATGTACGACTGTTGCCGATGTCTCTAAGATCTTGTTCCTATACGGTCGTGCCCGAAGTTAGACGATGACTCCCTGTATTCTATCGTTCAACGACTATTCTCCTTTTATCGCACGTTATAGCTTGCAACAGGGTCTCCTCTCGAAAGCAAAACCCTCGATGGTGGCTGTACGAGTTGGGTTATGTGAAATTCCTATGCTTCAGCCCCCCATTGATAGTTGACTGGAGTAATAACGGTCTGACACGTAACAGTGATTTGTCTCATTTAGATGAATTTTGGTAGGTTATCGTATTCGTACGCTGCCCGATCACACACAATTCCAGAAGATCAAAAAATGATTTATTTGGAAAAAAAAATCTTTTTTTTTATTGTATAAAAGCGTTGAGCACGATGCGTCTTCAAGCCGTAGGTCAAATACCGCTAATTTTATTTATCACCGATATTCTATCTACCGCTAGAAAACGCAGCTCCCTAGACACTTTTTAAACTTTTTTTAATAGATAAGATGTATAAGATTAACAACAAAAAAAACATTTTTTTTTCAAAGAAAAATAAATATGATTGTGCTTTTCCCAAAAAGTTTTATCCAATGTTGCTTATTTTATCATATTAATTTACCCTTTTATAGGATGCCAGTAACTACAAACTCACCCTTTAGAGATAATATGAGCTTTTAGCTCCAGGCGAGCGGTGTGTTTGCAGCTTTAAGCCCATATGTTACACGAGGCAGGCCTATTCGGCGGAGGCGAGAGGGCGGAAATTACCTGTCGCAAGCATTGAAGGCGACACCGTCGGCAGTGACGCCACAGAACTGACACGTGCGCTGTTTAATTAAATCACTGCTTCGCGCCCCATGTGCGGCCATTCTGCACTGTGGAGGTGTCAACCCATCGAAATCATTAAAAGAGACTATTAGCTACTTATACATTAGCTAGTCGTTAATTTGGTTCACACTGGCATTTGGTCTATATTGATTTCTTGTGACTTATAGATCTGTCATTGTCATTTGTTCAGTTCATTCTATCAATTATTCTATTCAATAACTGAAAGAGAGTCTCTTGTAATAGGTCAGAACAGTCAATAATAGGTCATCACGATACCACACTTCACTACATATTAAAAACGGCAACATCTAGCCGTGTGTATGTTTATCCTTCTGCCTATCGAACTGACAACAACTCGAGAATTGCTGAACCAAATTCGATCGTAAGTCTGCCTTAACATAGGTTAGTTACTCCCATCCAGTTTAGGTTAAACAATCTAGAACTTTCCGGCACACTCCGCGACTCAGTTGGTGAGTCAATTCTGAAATTAGATTTCAGAGTTTGGACTCTCAGACGATCCGTGGTTCCCGTGGGGGTGCGGTCGTCAAACAGCGGAGCACCTCATTTGAACTGCCCGATACTGGAGCCGGCGAGGGGCGAGCTGCGAGCTGCTTGCGGCTGATATCGCCGATTAGGTACCCGGATCTCGTGGGCGATGCTACAAGTTTACAGCATTCGTGATTTCTCAGCGAGATGGGTTGCTTTGTGGGATATCCTGAAGCAGGAGGATATACCCCTGGGAGCACCCTCCCTCGTGACGTGCATGCCGCTTCTGTCCGAAGTCGCTCTGTTTGCGTTATCTTATGTCCCTGTGAGCGCTTGCTCTTTTCCCAAGTCCCCGAATATTGCTCGCCCACCCCCATTCAATCGCCCGTCAACCCCTGAACCTTCGCACTCAGCTTAGTGACACTTTGTGGTTTTGTTTTTATAATTTTGTATTTGTAATTAATTTCAAATTTATTATACTATATTTTATTCTATGTTTCTATCTATGTGTATAGTTCGCTATATATTTTATAGTTATATTACATAATATAATTAAGAGGATTTTGTTAAATAAAGGCATGTAAGAGCAGTTGGGCGGGTGGGTGGGTGCAACCTATACATTAAGGGCGCCATAGTTGTAGATTTCCCTGCACCGTTGTTGCCCTTAACCCTTTAAGGACCATGGGACAAATGTGTCCTATAACTTCAAAATCATTTTATAAATTACTAGCTGATACGCGGCATCACTTTGCGTAAAGTTTCGAATCTATTTGTTAATTTAAGTAGATTGACGTTTATTTGCCCTTTTAGACACTACCTTTAGATATATAGTGCAAGACGTCCCCCTCAAACGCACGCTACCTATCTGGTAGACGTATGAGTCATGTTCCACGCCACCCGGGCCGCGCCGCCTTCCGCTGTACGCTGACGTAGGTATTTCGAGGTGCTTGCACACGTCACTAATTTCAAGATATCTATAAGTATACCACCGAAAAACATACAGTCAATAGCTAATTTCATATCTAATTAACAGCCGTGATAATGGATAAATTTATTTTGATACGGATTTTTATTTTACTGCAAATGACTTCAACAAAAAAGGCCTAATTATGTTTCTCATTTTTTTGAGACATATAAGCAGTTATTGAAGCTTAAATATAAAGTTATATATATATGCTGTCGTAGACTTTTTTTAAAATCTCTTTGAGGTCGATATTTATGTCATATTGTTTTCAATTTTATCAAACCGTTTTGTCAACGCACACAGATAAAACGACACACCAGCAAATTTTTCTCCGACTTGATTTACAAATATCGTGATTCGTATTGAAAACCAATATATATCGCAATAAAATATAGCCCATAGTACTTGTCGATAATGGAGCTTTCCATTAGTGAAAGAATTTTTGAAATCGGATGAGTA
Source organism: Micropterix aruncella (assembly GCA_944548615.1). Lineage (NCBI taxonomy): Eukaryota > Metazoa > Arthropoda > Insecta > Lepidoptera > Micropterigidae > Micropterix > Micropterix aruncella. The sequence continues at coordinate 22,952,140 of OX155953.1, read as the reverse complement.
GTTTCGGAGATGACCCCTACATACAAACTTACAAACATCACTTTTTTTTTAAATATTAGTATAGATATAGAATACGAATAATTTATAAATTATATTTATTCCATGTTATTGAGACATCAGAAACTTAATACTAGCCAAAAAAAATATTGTTTAAAAATAAACTGTATTTTTTTTATATCACAAATAACTAACGAACTCTGGTGATTTTAAATAAATAAGTAAAATACTAATGGCAACTTTTTGAATTTGATTTTATTTTTTTAGTACGTTTTTAAGTACGTATGATTTCTGAGTTAAATAATAAAATAATAAAATTTTGGAAAAGTTGTAATTTAGAATCTTTATGGACCCACAGGGACACTTACTCGTAGATCTCATCAATTTATACAAAATCTATTAAACCGATTTCCACAAAATTTGACATCCATGTTATTTACATCGCCCTTTAACAGTTTTATTTATCAAAAAAATCAATACTCTACCGCAAAGCTTATGGTACTCAAAAGGTTAAGTCTCCTGCGAGGTTGCAGTTACATTCAACCTCCTGGGCAGACAAAGGCACAAGTCGTTATAGCTGCCAGGATAGTGGAAGTAAGGCTACTACCCCTCCGTCCACTACCGTTGACTATTAAACAGGTCATTGCAATGAAGTTGCCTTTGCTGCAAAGGATATTTATAAACAAACAATATGTCAAAATTATACGATATTTATTTAATCGATGTAGAAATGACCGAAAATGGACCCCTATTTAACAATTTACGCAGTTTTGCCATTTTAATGAGAGTTGGTCAGGCTCTGTTGTAGAACTATCGTGATCAGGAATCAATGAAGGCGTTTTTTAATGCCGCTTCGGAGTTGATATATTTTCGCTTAAAAAAATACACAAATTCCGGAAAAATCCGAATCTGTTGGAGCGAGGTCTGGCGAGTAAAAAGATCTGCGCTTTTCGTTAAAACATTTCGCACGATCAATAAAAATCACGATTTCATAGGCGGATACTTTATTTCGATTGAAATCAAGATTAAAACATCCTAAATCGATAACACATTCGAAAACCGTTTGTCACACCAAGACTTTCCCTGCAAGGGACTATTTATTTCATAAATAAAGTCGATGAGCAGTTGCCGAAAATTCCTAATAATATGTGACTCTACGCATTGAAAATTTGAATTTCGAACGCGCGTTGTCTCATTTAAATTTAAAAATTAAATTGCAAAAGCAGGTCGCAGTGAGCATTCGAATTCTAATTTCGAACGAGCCACGCATTGCAAGCGTCGCGTCGGCGCTTTTAAGGGCCTTACAATTAAATAATATATGACGGACTTTAAATAACATTTGTGTCGCTTGTATATGAAATATCCCAACCAAAACTTCACAACAGGATTTCGGCCCAACGAGGCACGTGTGTGCCAAATGTCAAGTCTCTAAGTCCAATATTTTGAGATTGAAGTCTGACTAGCGCACCCTCTGGTGCACCGATTTCAACCACAATCGTTTCAATTCTGGCCAAGACCAAATGATTTCAGTTCAATTGAATAAAATGTGCTATCGTGGAGGAACATATACTCTGTACATAGATACACAGACACACAGACGTGTATATCCGTCTTCCCCTCGATTGTTTTTGAGTGTTCACAATACTTTATTTACCTCCTCGTCGGTTGATAGGCCAGTAATGTAAAAACACAATTTCATAAGGACAAACTGATTGACAACAGGACGAAGCGGGCGTGCATTACAATTTTAATTTTGCTCTCCGCCCCCCCCCCCCCACCCTCTCATAATGTTTTGAGGAGGAAAATAGGGAAATCTAAAAAAATAAATATTATAATTATAATGTAAGTAGTTGATCAAAATAGTAGAATTACCAATTATTCATAAGGATGCCAAAATTTGTAAGGGGAAATGTCAAACGAAATATAACATAAACTTCGATGATCGCCCCTGCGTTTTGTAGAAGAAACGCAGAAACTAAGTTTAGAAACTTGACGTAACGAATAAATAAATAAGAAAGGAAAGAAACTACCAAAATTTCTAACTCGGGGGTAGATTTCTAACTCAGGGGTAGATTCTCAAAAGATTACTACTAGATTTGCCAAGCGGTAGGTCGCCAGAAATAAAAGAATGCAAATCAGTACAGCCATTCTAGGATTTATTCAAAATGGTCTCCTTTCTTGACTGTATACATATTCTGACTCGTGGTTACGCAACAAAGCATCAAAAATAAAAAATAAACGTTACAATGAAGAAAGAGAGATTAAAATTTGGTTCCGACTCAGGTACTCGTACACTAAGAAAAATATTGGATTGATTCTTACATTACAATTTTGTTAAAGGTTTTTTACAGAATAACTATGTTTCAATCGTAATTTTGTAGAATAACAAGGAATTTACTTGATTCTTATGAATACTTCTTTACTCGATTATATATATCAACATTTTCCTTATGCTTAATACGGAAAAAGCATTGTACTGTAGTTTCAACAAGATCATGAGTCCGACTATAACCGTATATATTCAACTACATGCTGTCATGTTAGAAGCGAGATCCCACGGTCGCGACGTAATGAAATAACATTACGTTTTAATATTACGACACGGCAACTACCAAAACGCCAACACCGTTAGGCGTCATGTCAATTCATACGTATGGACCACAGTCCGAGTTATACACGTAATATTTTGTTGAAACATGCGTATTTCCAAACTTTATAAAAACAAAATTCGGTATTTTGCGATACGTTAGGAGATTGCGAAATAACTCGATAGAGTTGCAAGGATTCCTTGTCAGAGATCAACTTTTCTTTTGCAGAAGCGCCATCGCTCCACAGTTATATACGTTTCGTCTCGATTACAAATAATAGCGCTTCGTTAGGGAGCAGCGTATGAAACGCGATATTTTTTTTGGTCGCGTGGGTTCCTTTGACGGATTGTGTCGCCGTTAAATAAAAGATATAAAATATCGGACTTATTGCTCGGGATATAAATCCACGTATACCGGAAGTTCGGTCTTTCTCCGTCCTCCTCGCGCTCGTGGCGTGAGAAAGAGAGAGAAACTTTATCGCCGATCGCCGGACTATTCTTTTCACCGAGGCCGGAAATTAAATTTCTTACAACACTCGCCAGAAGAAAAGATGATGGCCGTATTTTATATTCGCCACGGGAGGAATTCTACGAGTACCTACCTACATCTTGGCGGTCTTCGACGGTCCAATCTGGCGAAGCGGTAAATAACCGGAAAATTCGGAGGATCTCTTGGCGGCGCCTTGAAAATCAAGCATTACATGTAGGTTCATCGAAAATAGTGTATCCATACAGGTGGTCTTGAAATATTGATTAAGTTGGCTGTTTACTTATTACTTTCCCGTCTACCGACCAGGAGGAAAATTATCGTGAACGCGCCAAAAAAACATTTCGGTATGAAGACAGAAATACTAATTTTGAGCCCCCCTGCAGTCTTGGGCAAATTTAGTCTACTGGCTATTGACGATTGAATACGTTAAAGGCTGACGACTATCGATTGATTCGTTTAATCATCAATCAGCGACTAACGATTGATTTGTTTCAATCGTTAGTCAACGATTGACGATTAAACGTTTGCGATTGATATTCTCGACAGCGGTCAACTTCAGTTTTGCGTCTTTCGTCGGTCAGTCGGTCAGAGGTTCAGTCCGTTGGTCGGTTGGATGTTCAGTACGACGGTCGGCTAATCGGTCGGTCGGTCGGCCGGTCGGTCGGTCAGCCGGTCGGTCGGTCAGTTTGTCGGTCGGTCGTTAGGTCAGCCGGTCGATCGGTCGGTCGGCCTGCCAGTCGGCTGGTCCGACCGACCGGTCATTAAATCAATCGTGATTGATTAGTCAATTGAAATATTTAAACGATTGACCCAACACTGCTATTAAGACTATTTCCAGATTTAAGTCTGTCTGTCTGTGTGTCTGTGTGTGTGAGGGTGTGTGTGTGTGTGTGTTTGTGTGTTTTTTTCTTCCACGATAACGCCCAAACGCTTAATTCGATTGAGCTGAAATTTGGCATGCAGGCATCATTTTGCTATGGCTAGAGTTTAATATGGCAATCAATATTGACATAGGCATAAAGTAGACGGAGTGATTAAAACAGTAATCATTGCCATTTGCAAAAATGTATAATCGGCGCGAGAATGGCTCGCGACAATCAATCCTTATTAAACCTTCTATCAAGCAACGTCTCTGTTTTTCAATTACGTCGCAGGTGTAACCGCCTAAATGTGCTGCAATATCAGATTCGGTAGCATATTGCAACCTTAATGAACAATAATTTAACAGTGAGGATCCATAAGACCCTAACGTTAAATTATCAATATTATTATTATTATCAGTATCAGATAGATAAATCGACAGACCACAGAGACCAAAAAGAGTTCAGTTTGTAACTACACTTCGGTATTATAAATAGGATAGAAAACGAATTTACCGCGTGAAATTTGTAGGACCCGACGTTTCGGTGACGTTGCAGCCGCCGTTGTCTAGGGTAGACGGCGGCTGCAACGTCACCGAAACGTCGGGTCCTACAAATTTCACGCGGTAAATTCGTTTTCTATCCTATTTATAATGTCAAACAACCGCGATAGTCTTCGATCTTATACACTTCGGTAGTTCAACCAAAAACTCATTTTGCTCCATACGTCCTCTAGAACAAGCAGGATAGCAGAGTCTCTGTCGGATGGATAGTATGCTTCCCAATACTATGCAATCAGTTAAATCCAAATAATTAAAGATTATGTTTATAGATTCTATTAAAAGGGGGTTTGAAATGCTTAAAAAATGTTAAATTGTTCAGTATTCGGAGCCATGCGTAAAGTTTCATCCTTTGTTGGTATTTACTGGGTTTAGTTCAGGCACGTATCCAGACCTCAGTTTCGGTAGGGAACATTCACTAAAACAATGCACAAACAGAGACCCACCAAACTTGAATTTGCCCATACAATAAAACGAAAATGTGGCGGATTTCAGTTTTTCTCGATCGGGGTCCCCTGCCCTTGGATACGTCCTTGGTTGAGTGGTGCCCGTAGGTGAACTTACAACGAATGTTAAAGTCTTGCTTCAACCTCATTTTATGTTTAGCATATCATAAACCACAGCTATCAAAGGTGAAGTCTCCTTGAGACGTCAAATACTTCTCGTTTCTTTCTTTCACAGAATGAATATTTTTCAAGACTTACGCCCGCCTCGCGCCCTAATTGAATTACATGCCCCGCACGTGACAGTAATGAGTAAAAATAAGAGACTTTTATTTCTAGAAATCCCTTGGGATCAGAATTCGAGGCACTCGCATACGGTTTAGCCGTAGATATACGGGCTCTGTGAAAAGTCACGTCAATTTCTCTACCGTACTCTATTACAATGAAAATAAACAACTATTGAAGGTCAATAAATATTTGAAAAATCGGTTGTGTCACCCCAATACTTTCCCGGCAAGTAGACAATCCGACTAATCCTCCCCCTCGCCCTAATTCGTAGTATATTTGTAGCATTTTCAGTGGTATTAAAATGGAACCCATAGTTCCAAAAAGTATGTAGAATTTTTCTTAAATTTGGCGGTCTTTAAATATTATTTGTGTCGCTTATATACGAGATATTCCAACCAAAGAGACACTGTGTAGGCAGCGCCGTGATGTGGGTGAAACATTGTAAAAAGTAGGTTGTGTTACCGCTAGACTTTGCCGGCAAGCAACCAAGGACTGATTTCATCTGAATTTTAATTTCATTAAAAAAAATCGATAAGCGCCCTCTCTAGGTCGGCGGACGAACCCGGTTCGGTTTCGTTCTATCTATTGGCCCTTAGCCGAGAAACGAACCGTGCCTCCCGAGCCGTTATTATTTGATTTATTTATTTTATTCGTTACATATAATGTATAGCGGAATTTACATATCATTAGTGTTGCTTGTATATGAGATACAACAACCAAACAGACAAGCCATCTCTGTACCGAATTCCAGGTCTCTAACTGCAATATTGCGATGTTTAATAATAATAATATTAATAAAACTCTTTACTCGAAAAGGCGATTTTGAAGTATGACTAGCGCGCCTCCTGCTGGACCGATTTCAATCATAATTTTTTGTCGTGACAACGTTTTATAATTCGATGTAGCCGGCCGCATGCACGAGAAAACATGACTCATGCGGCGTTACCTCGCTCTGGGGCGTTCCATTTATTATATTTATTATTCAATATAAATGCTGCCATCTACCGGTTGCGACAAGAATTATATACTAACCTCAGTCTAAAATAGTACGAATGAAAATCACTAGATTGATTTAAATTCTTGACATAATTTTATATGTATTCTTGATATACGGAATGTTATTACTGAACGGACAATTTTCTTGTGGGTACAACAAAGTGCAACGAAGTAAGCAACTTTTATTAAAAAAAAATAAAAAAGTATGAAAAGCTATCATTACGTTGCGCTATCTAGCGGTTGGTAAAATGTCGCTGATATTGTTTATTTACGACGTATTACCTATCGCTAGATGGCGCACCGTGCTCAAGCGCTTCTCAAACCGTTATTTAACAGTTTGAGATTTCAAACTTTCAAATTGAAAAAAACAATAAACAATTATACAATTATACTGCTATACAATAATACATTTAAATGTTGTAGTCAAATCGGTGAGTATAAAAGCAAATATTTTTGGGTGTTTGTAATAAACAATATCAGAATCTTAAATGAAACTGCTTCAAATGCAACCATTCCATCAGTATTTTCTTATGACGTTGTCACGTTCAACTATCGTCAGTAAACCGACTTTACAGACAACCGATTTTTTTAAACTCTTGCCATGACCAAATGATGCCTGCATGCCGAATTTTAGCTCAATCGGATGAAGAGCATAGGCGTTATCGTGGAGGAATAGACACATAAACAGACACACACACACACACACACACTCATACACAGACACACACACACACACACACACATACACACACTCACAGACAGACTTAAGTCTGGAAATGATCTTAATCGTCTCGGGGGTGGTCAAAATATATATGTCCGTCTTTATCTCGAAGTCGATACAAGGCTTTCAAGCGGTGGCCGGTCGAACTTTCTTGTGTAATAAAATACCGTCAAATTTGACTAAACGCGTGGGTAAAGCTTTGGTTTCCTAGAAAAGCGGTGCCGCTATAAGACGGCCGAGATAGAACGGCCGTCTCGGTTGACCAAAGCTGTGGTTTCCTATAAACTGGTGCGACCGTATTCAATCGTAGTCAGGCAGTACTTACAAAAAACGTTTGGAGGAGAGTGTGATGTTTAAAAATCGTACTATTGAGGGTGCATTTCCAATTCTAGATTTCAATATAGTAATTTAATATCACCTCGCGGGAGATAGAACGATCACTGTCCTTAAAACTTTCTGAGGTGACGGGTTATTCCGTTAACCCTTCAGGCCTCGGCCCCTCAGCCGATTGACAAGTTGATGTCCCATAAAAATTTAGTAAAAATTAGTAAAAAAAATTGAATTATGACACTGTCTCACCAAAATATTAATTACTGCCAAGCCACTGTACCCATAATTAAAATAAAACATATTAACATAATAAAACATAATAAAATCAAAGAAATTAAATTAAAATTAAATTAAAACGGGGTCGTCACGCTAAATCGTGTTGTGGCCGATATCGGCCAATCGGGGCATGAGGGGTTAAAGCTAACTTCGGGCTGTTCCGTTATAGTTAACGAGGTTTAGCGAATCGCCATGTATATTATTTCCACTTGTGAATATATTTTAACAGGAGTGTCTTGTTTTCACAGGGCGAAAAAAATATTCAAGAAAAACCTTTATAGCAGGCACCTGTACTTGTAACCTTTGTAACTTGCTGCTTTCCAGAAACGGGACCGAGATATAAAGCACCGACATATTTGTCAACGTTCTATTAACACATCACTTTTAACAAATCTAACACCTCACAAACCTTACGTCAACTAAAATAATTAAACGCCCACGGAATTCCCAAACGCGAACGCCATTATTTATGGCGTCTCATATTTCACTTCCGAACGAGAAGAGGGTAGGTTGCGAAGGTTGGCATTTTCCGGACGATTAGTTCCGAATATAGGCTTTGTTAAATGAGCCATTAAGAAAATTAGTGCTTAGGTATAAATGACATAACTGTGTCGTAGATTTATTACCTGCCCGAAACTATTATATTTATACACCTATACCTAAAAACTTAGCCTTAGTCACACAGCGGATATAGGTATAAATTGTATAAGCGATTGCGTTGCAGAATACGATTCAAAGCATTGCCGGATTATCCAGTAGGCCAAGTAGGCACCAGCTAATGGGCCCCACGCCTTTTAGGAACCCTGCGACAAGGGATCATTACAATCATATATTTTTTAAATTCTTTCTAATAGATATAAAGACAATAATCGAATTGAAGCTCTAAGGAGACAATGTTTAATAAACGTACCGACCCGACTAATAGTATAATTGTTATAAATTATTGACAGTTGGCCGCTGCGAACCTGTGCGATCGTATTTTGTTTATATGCGCATCTTTGCTACGAGACATAAGCGTTGTCAGAAATGTTTAACGGCCCACTTGGCAGGTGCGATCGTGTTTTGTTTATATACACGTCTATTCTGCACTATACCTATCGTCGTCACTCGTCAGAATGCTTGACAGCCCACTTTGCCGGTACGAATCGTACACGATCGTACCCTACGACCGTGTTTTGTTTACATGTGTGCGTTTTTGCTATGAGATAGCGTTATTAGCATTTTGAGCAATCGAGGGGGGGTGAGATTTTTACGGCCTGAGGGCCTCTAAGTGGATTGGTTAATCAGGCACTGATTCAAACATATGTGTAAAAGTCGCATATATGAAGGCATATACGTGCGTGCATTGAGGGTTGTCGATACGATTGTTGTTATTTTGAGACGACGTCGGTTGACAAGTCGGCCGCACCGACCCCTGGGAGCCCAGTGCTCTAGCGCTATTACATGTAATCATATATTATGCACTATGCACGTAACCTAGTTTGACTTTCCTATCTATATGCAGTAACTCAATACACGAAATAATGATATTGGATTATGTCTATCTACCATTATTGCTATGAACCAGCTAATAAAGTCGATTGCATCATAGTAACACTGGACGTTAGGAAATAAATGCATTTTTAAACAGAACTCGTATCGTAACGTATTGTTTAGAAAGAAAACAAACTAGGTAAGTGTTATTTTTTTCATTATTTACATTCTAAAATTACAAAATCTACTTATATCGACCTCGAAATATATCGTATTCGTACCCCACAATAGGTAATATATCGTAACCCACAGGAGTCTCATTTTACAAGAGACAAGAAAAACTTGTTTCGCCGGATACTGCACAGTTTTTTACTTAATCAGTACGTTGACATGTAATGTTTGCAGTTATACGACAAATATACACAACTGGCCAAAGGTAATACAAGATTGAAAATTAGTTTAGTTTTATTGAAAGTTTTTATTTTGAAGAAGCCCAAGAAATATTTATTTCTCTAATTAAACTAATATTGTTAAAGGCAATATGTTAAATAACTTTAAAGACAAGATTTAAGTAAGTTATTCACCAAAAATAATTATTTATTTAAAAAAAAAATAAATTTAAAAAATGTTTAGATTATAAATCAGCATACATTTTGCTATCTCGGAATACAAACAATTCAGAGATTACCTAAGTTGTTCTGAGCATAAAATACAATAAATTAGTGCAATTTAACCTAATAACGTTTAATATGTTTTTGGACCGCCTCTGGCTTTAGTCATCATCACGGCAGGTGTTTTTAATCGAAGTGTTTAAAATGAGTACCAACGAAGAGGATATTGAAATTGACTACCTCATTTCACTAGTTCTACGTACAATTAACTACAACATTATCGCCCACTGTGGCTTCGTTGTAACGTTGCGGCGCCGTACCGTGCACTGTACGTGTGTACGCACATACGGCGAAATCTTTGCGATGCAGCGCCTCACCGCATCGTGTGGACCGGCTCTAAGTGGTCAATGTGCAGGTTGAAACTACATAAGTATCGAATCGAAGGCTTTTCTTTCGAGATTTTCCAGTCTATATTGTTGGTAAAATTTATAGATTGACGTGATTTTATGTTGCACTTGTTTAGGCTTAAAATTAATATTTTAGACTGGCGTTTTGTAGTCTTTCAAGATATGTCTGGATTTCAATACAGTTCTTGACCAAGCTAGCGTATGTAAGTAAACAGTTTTAATTCAACTGCGTAGAGCAAGAATTGAGAGTGTCGGCAGCAATTGACATCATCAATTACAAATACTACAAAGAGTAGTGTTACTAAATTGTTTGGATGCGGTAGACCTGAGGTGACATTAATATATTTAGATACGTATCCGTTTATCATGACTACTCGGGAGCGCTTTATAAACAGGAACTCGAACTAAACAAATCGTTATTGTTTGATATCATTTCTTAATGAACGGAGTAGAGATATTTAGTTACACCCAGTCTTTAGTACAAATACTCATGATGTATTATGGACGCGTTACTCAATTATTGTTGTTTTAGTAGGATCGAAATATTATCGATAGAACGTCTGAACAGGGTTATTTTAGCATTTTCTAACACCTGAATCTATAGTCGATGCTTAAGGGTCGACTCGTGATCAAAATGCTCGAGTACTTTCTTTCATTCTATAGTCGAGTCAGCAATGCTTCAGGAGTGGTCCAACCCAAGTATCCCATGAAGGACGGTTGAACGATGCTTGGAAATATCAAACGCGTCGCCCTTCTTGTTCGTCGCGTTATGACGTTATTTTGCGTATTTTCTTGGTTTCTGTCATTTTTTAAAGACCTTCCGCCTTGAATTCTTGAATTTGATTGTTTTTGCTATTACATTGGAAATTTAGTGGATATTTTAATGAGTAAGCCGGATTTAAATCGAAACGTCAAAATGACAAAGAAAAACGGCGGCCGGTTACGCGTCGTATTTTTTTAAATGGCTGGCAACGAGTTGAAATGCGGAGTTTAGCTAATATGTTAAAAGAAAGCTCAACGACAAAAGAATATAAAGAAGTAGAATATAGCCAAAGACTTTTACACGATATATATTTTTTGTAATTTATTTAGGAGTATTTAACAAAAAAGAAATCTTCTTCGTTTTGTGGCCAATACTTTTACGTACAAATATATTGCCAGACGTAACGGAAAGAATCCCGACTGATTAAGCATTTCTCAGGGAAGTCGACTATCTATAGAACACAATCGATGCTAAAGGAATTAGCCAGTGTTTGAGCAATGGTTAAGAAAATTAAGAAATGTTAAGGAATGCTTAAGCACTCGTCTAGATTCGGGTGTTAATTTTAGGGCCTTATCGGCGCGCCCTCGCTTCCTGGCAATGATTGCTGTAATAAATTCTTAGTAACATTTTGCTAAATACATGTATCTCACTTTAAGAAAAAGGTGCAGTAGATTTTAAATAAAAAGTAAATTTATGGCAATAAGGATTATCACATTATCGATTTTTCTCAGTTCTCTTGACTTTCTTGGATTATCTTTATTCTGTTTTCTTTCTATTATTGATCACTGTCTTACATTTGAATATATTTTTTAATTATTGGCATTTGAATATAATTATTACTACTTTTTTTTAATGTGTCCGGGCCATTTAAGGACGGGTCCCTTCCAATAATATGCGGCCTGTATGGCCTTATCGTTTGCCTCTTGTAGATCCTGGTGTGTGATAGAGGTTGACAGTTGTGGGCAGAATCTGAGGTGGTCTTCATCCTGCAGCATTCCACATATGCATATAGGGTTCTCTGTGTAGCCCCAGCGAACGATTATTACTAACACTACTAGTGTTTTTTTATTTTTGTAACTGTCAATATAAGATTTTTTTAAATTATCAAATATTTCTGGTTGATTAAATGTACTATTGTTCAAAAGATATTTTGCAAAATTATTGAATACTTTTGATTAAAAACATCAGAAAACTATATTTATTATATATTAAATGTTCAACCTTCATTCAAAATAAAAATTCACTCACTCACTGTAGAAATGGTAGAAAAATGTAAAATTGTATTTGATAAAATATTAAATGAACTAAAATTTAATGTATCAAATTTCAGACTAAAGTACAGTAATTATTGATTCAAATGCAATTGAGACATCCTGTATTTCACGCATTTTAAAATGGTGCAATGGGCAAAAGCACGGAGCACCTGCTCCTTGGACAAAAGTAATAAGACAGTCCAGTCCCAATAGAGCAATTAGTCGCCCTAGCCCTTTCTAGCCGTGGTTGATAACAATTATGATTTTATTTATGATGCCGTTTAACTTACCACTGCCTAGGTACATTTGTGCGTTGTGTTTATCGACTGAAAATTCATTCAATTTCATTCTATATTTTATTAATAGCAATTGTTTTGTTTTAATTTATTTTATTTCCAAAAAATATTTATAGATCTCTGTAATTCTTTTCAGTTGGAATATATGGTTGCATCATAGGTTGAAAGACGTTTTATTTTTAAATATTTTAATGAGTTTGATTGAATTTAGGACGCATTTTCATAGGGTGAAAAAAAAAACAATTTATAGAAATCTCGTAAATGGCAGAATTTTAAATATAGGTAAATATGTTTTAATCAGTTATTGACCACTCTATTAGGCGAGGCGCGCACTGCGATGCGGTACGATTTTTAAGACGAATGGAAAAAACAGCAATTTTTGCAGTACACGCACTGCGTTTTTTTCCGGCAATTTGAACTGTGAGAGTGGCCACCATTCACTAGACTCCAATTGATTGTGAGCGAAGGGTGGTTCTCATCATGAAGTTTTCTCCGTGAATGAAAGTCGAGGATGTCGAAGTAGAAGTGTTTAATCAGAAGGTTGAAGTGAGTTGAGTTGAAGTCGCCAGTTCTTAACGCCTTGATTGTTAATTCGCCGTTGTGTAGTAGTGTGGGCGCGAGGTGAAGCCGTGGTAGTGTGTCTGAAGTGTGTAGTCGAGGAGCGAGGCTTGACGATCGGTATCGCGGATAATGCAGGTGCTGCTTGATAATGAAGAGTAGTCGCGATAACTGTCCACTGAGGGGACGATGTGCAGAGCGCGGTACTATCCGCCAAAGGAATGATGCAGAGGTGTAGCACGATACTTGTCCGCCAAGGGAATGATATCGATCGATTGAAATGTACTACGTTTTTATACCGTTAAGCGGTGACGTAAATAGCTATGAGTGGGGTGTAACATGTGTATCGATCAGAAGAAATGACATGAGTCATCGCTTGCCTGGGCATAATTTGCCAAATTTAGTTGGAAATTAACTGCAGCTGACTCGTGTAGGTTTGAGCGAGTCTGCGGTTTTCGTTCAGTGGAAATTACTTTTTTGTTGTGGGTATGTGGAGCGACAGGGCTCCAACAGAACCATAAAGAGCAATTATATCAGCAACATCTAGCGTTTTTTTAACTTTTTTTTCTTTAAAATAAAAGAAATTCTTTTTCAAAAATCATTGAAATTGAAATAGGGTTTTAATAAAAGCTAATTACGTCTGGTTTATTATAACATTTGATAATGAAGTACATTTCCTTTGCGAATTTTTGTAGTCGCAATCCTGCCACTATCACTTTTTGGTCACCCACCGCAAAAATTCTGCAACAATTTACAGAATTTAAATCCAGCCCGATTTGTTTCCCGTAGTGCGCGGTACCAAGTGCGTCTATAGTCCACAAATCCTCCGAAATAAAACGCAACACAGTGCGCGGTTAGCCTTACTCCTCCAGACTTTTTATCGACCCTCCAATCACCCTATATTTTAGGCCTGGTATAATTTGCAATACATACCACGGTTATATATACCCCATATATCCCATGGTATATAATGCATATAATACCGGGCCTAAAGTATAGGGTGATTGAACGGTCGGAAGAAAGTATGCAGGAGGTAACAGGGGTGGTCAATTATGAACCAATTAAAATATTTTAACCTATACACAAAGTCCTACCATTTTCTTAAAAAAAAAATTTCTATAAATTGGGTTTTTCACCCGATTTAAGTAGAAAATGCGTCCACTGATTTTTGTCTGAAAAGTGGGCCTCAAAGAGCCTTCTTTTAAAACCTAAAAATATTTTTCATATAGCAAGGCAGTATGTATTTAGAATTGACTCAAGCATAACATTGATGAAATTAAAATTTTGGCAACGTCATAAAGATTTAAAGACATTAATTTAAAATTGTTGCTAAAGTACTGTATACGGAATTTCTAGGTTTCACGAATTTAAATATTTTATATACACTTTCGGTAATAATGATTAAATAATCTTTAAAGTATTTCCCATCAAGCTGCAGATAATAATGATGAATATTTCAGTGCTGTTATCAGCAAATTATGCAATATTATTAGACAAAGAGGTCGGTTCAAAATCGTTCATTGGCGTTTAACCAATTTAAATATTTACTTTTTATTATACTATAAAAATATCCTTTACACGTTTTCTATACGTTTATCCTAGGGTGTTCCTATGTTCCAGCAAATTACACATAAACAAAACAACACTGAGAATCCCGGACGTCAGAGAGGCAAAGACACCCTCGATGCGGTCCGTAAAGCCAGAGAATATAAAAGAGGTACACAAAGGACGCAAATTCACCAGATGCGTCTGAAAGGTCGCCATTGGTATAAGACTGTGTCTCGCCGTGTCTCGCTTTGTCTCGCTGCATAACTGTGTCTAGAAATATATGTTCTAAAATACATTTTATTCAGTAATAGAAAAGGATATAATTAAACCAAAATACAATGATGAAAAATACCTTAATATGTGGAATTAATTTTCTCATAAAATGTGTAGCATACACTGTCCCCAGTTTATTATATTTGAGTAGATTT